>JAOVVB010050033.1:0-14741 GCA_028570985.1 Heterobranchus longifilis
TCGAATAATGCGGTACACATGATGTAAAAGTATTTCCTGTGAGCAAAAACCTCAGGGTTCAGACCGTTCCAACTGTTTTTTCTACTTTGACTACAAGCTGATGTCAGCTCGTGACAGATTTGTTAATACGGTCATCTGCTCCAGGTTACTGCAATGTTTACATTACATACACTGCTACATGTAGCTACATGCTAATGTCAGGGAAACCTATAATCTTGGTTGCCAGTGTTGATCATTTCTCCCCAATTTCAGATCAGATTCCTGCTGGAACATGTCTGGTTGTGTGGTTTTTGGTTTAGAAGCTTATATTGGTGATTTGTCACGGTAGAAAGTGCCATTATTCCCCGACTGCAATGGCGGTGTAGAGACGCGGAAGGCATCTGCACTCTCCGTGAAAACCCAAAAAACAGCGTTTCAGGCCTAGTCTACACATATACTGGTATTTTTTAAAACAGGGTTTTTCTCTCCTTTGCAAGCACAGTTTAAAAAAAAATCTCCGTCCATATGTTAATGAAAAAACACAATTGAAGCGCTGTGAAGAGCATGCCAAACCAACAGGTGGCAATATAATCCTAACACTGAGGCCATGTTGGCCAATCAGAAGCCTGAAAAAAAGTTGATGCCGGAAGGCTACCTGGCTGCAACGGCGCATCAATCGCCCCTTAATGCCTCTGTTCCTCAATATAGTGGAAGATTAACTGTACATTAATGTGAAAAGAAAACATGTAAAGGTCTGGTTAGCAGGGTTACAACCAGCACTATTTTAGCCATGTCCGCCATTGCACAAAATGCCGCCTCATTTGTGACACCTCATAAAAGAGATAACAGCACACACTCTGACATCACAAGCCAAAAACCTGTTTTCTCTGAAAAGAGCATTTTTGAAAATCAAGAAACGCACAGAAATAGTTACGTTTTTTAAAATATGTGTGCCTCAGACAGAAGGTGAATACAGGTGTTCCAGCACACACAGTATGAGAAAAATAATGTGGGTTTTTTTTAACATTAAAACATGTTCTAGTAGAAACCCAAAATACAAATATGAACCTGAAAATGAGCAGAATATGGGACCTTCAAATGTTAGAAATATCTACTCTTTTTAGATGTTTTACATGACCTAGGGTTAGTCATTATTGTGCTGTATCAACAGATATGTATTCATATGAAAATGTCAGTGATAATTGCATACATATTTCTTTCGTACTGGAGGCAAAGAAAAACAAAGGTAGATGTAGAGAACAAAAGGAAAATCTGTCCTGGGGCTGTTTTCTTTCTTCACATTGTTTATCAGGCGCACGGCAACGTCAAAAGGAGGCATCTCACTTTCAATACACACGAACAAAACCCAAACACACCCATATTATTGGCCTGTCTGTGTGCAGTTAAAAGCCACAGCCTTACTACTGTTACATCAGCCCGGGTGCTGACTCACCATGTGCCGTGGCTCATTTACATTCCAGGAGACTGAACAATGTTTGCGTCTATCCAGAGGAAACGCAGAGCGGAGAGGAGCCACCTGCTGGGGAAGGTGATAAAGATTAGCTGTAATTGGAGAGGGCTGAGTGGAAAATGTCAGGTCTGTTGTTGCCTTTCAAAGACACAGAGGTTTGGCAAATGTCGGGTCAGCTACTGTTGTCACCAAGCCAGTACGGCCTAAAGGACACATCGCATGATCTCTCTACGTCTCACTCTATCTGATCACACACATATCTTGGTCATTTTGTTTCTCACTCGTCACATCAATGGCATCAGCGGTTTCTCAGAAACGTCACTTCAGTTTCATAAACTGAACCAGGTCAGACACAGCCGAGGAACATGAATAAATGAACCTGGTTAAGTAATCAAACTGTTTTTTCTATGTACCATACATTCCAGCATGGGGGTAAGGGCTGATTAATCTCACCTGCCTTTAGACACAGTCTTAAAATCTCTTTTTTTTAATTATAAACCAGGTGTACGTGCTATATAAATACTGTGAAAGTATCAAAACACTCACATTCCGTATTCAGAAACTGTGTCTTTAAACGAGCCGTCAGGACTTCTGTGAGGTTGTGATGTCACAACTATACTATGTATAGGTAGAAAGTGCTGCTACAGTAATTCCCCGGTGCAGAGATGCCTAACTTAATTTACTGCCCAAAAAGACAGTGTAAACATGGAAAAATGTTACTGTCGTATTTGATCCCACATTCAGGCACAAACATATTGTACACTAGACGATTGCGATGTTATTATGGAGTCTTTGAGTCGAGCTGTGGCTGAGCGATCACATCTCATGCACACTTCCTGTCTCCAATTAGCAATTTTTCACACTGAAGTAAACCATATCTGAGCGCTTGCTGTGTCCTCTCCTCAGACTCAACCATTACTCTCAGTCCACGTGGTGACACATCCAAGGGTAATTTCAGGAAACCATGACAATGGCCTTGTGCTGGAATAACATCGTCTAGTGCATCTGAGTGCATCTCAAGCACTGAGAGGGATTTTTATGAAGACGGGACCTCTTCAAGACTTCATTTTATTTTTTCTTTTGGAACATAACACTATATTGATTGAATCAGAAATGTGTCCATTCACTGAGCACGGATGTTTACTGACACAAGGGGCTGAACCTGAGTCATCTGGCTGAAGGAAGATCTGTTCCTTAGACTTATGATGTCATAAAACCTGGCTGTCTGAATCCGGATTTTTGAGACTATTATTGGCAGTTTCAAGGCCATGGTGTTGACTGCTCATTTCACTCATGATATGTCTTGTCGCAAATAAAAAACACCATATAGACATGTTAACATGGTTAAAAACCTGATTTTCATAGGAGGGGGTCTTTAATGTAAGTAATCAACCAGGGAAGTTTCATGGTGATATCTATTAGTTAAAAGTTTTACCATATTCACCTGTAGTGTCTCTCCTTATAAACGGAGGCATATTTTTAAGATGCATACACACTGAGGACATACATTGTGCATCCATTCATCAGTCAAGCATGATTTCTTAGATACTGTGGGTCCAATTTTGATAAAATCTGAAGGATGATTCATCTTTGCAACATAATATAGTGAATACAAATCAGTAAAAATCAAGATTTCACACTTCCTTGATGTCTTATGATGTCTCAAGCAAACTATTTGTACTCTTTTGTGGTGAGGATACTATAAATAAATGTCATAATTTCTGTCATGCTGTAAAGAACTGAGTATACTCTCAGAATAAGGTCTTGTGATGGAGGAAGTGGAGGAGTTGAACAGCTTTCTCTTCAGTCATTTTACAGAAGTTGATCCAGATTTCAGTTGCACTCCTCCTGTCTCTCCCCTGAAAACACACAGTCTCTTTATCGCTGCCAACAACAGGCGATCGGCACATTTCATCAGTCCAGTGACCGAAGTAGGAATGTGAGGAATGTAGAGGACAGAATTCTTTTTTTTTTCACATTCGTAGCTCCGTATATTTTCAACAATGTTGCAAACCTGTGCAGTGGCTGTGGACACTGTGCATGGATTGGCAATTCGAAAATAATGTAGAAATTGGGAAATGCCTTGCCCAAGAAGAAGAAGGAGAAAAAAAGCTTTTCACTGCTTCCAGACTCCATATGGCACTAGCTGTAAGTTTGTAAGACCACCTGTCCTTACACATTACAGTTTCAGTTAAGGTTAAAGGTCAAAATGTAAAAGCTTGTAAAAGCTACACTACTGGTGGTAGTGATGCAGCTTATTTTTGCATTTATGTTTTATAGAGTGTCATAGTGTGTATAAGCTTATACTTTTTCTGTTTTTAAAGTTTTAAAATTTCCCTATGGTGTATGTATAAACTTGTGTTATTATCTATGTGCCTCTGCAAATTCCCTGTCCCTTGCTGATTTGTTGGACTTGGTGTGTCACAGGTCTGCTGAGTGCAGAGAAGGGTCAGCTGGTGCTGGCAGGAGATCCCAAGCAGCTGGGACCGATCCTTCGATCACCGATTGCAGTGGAGTATGGACTCGGTGAGACGACGTCTTGATGTATTCTGTTGCACACTATGATGTCATGTTTCCCACGGGTCCTTGAAATCATTGAAAGTTTGTGAATTTGAGAAGAAAAGAAAAATCAAGGCCTTGGAAATTTTTTGAAAATAGACATAAATAGACATGGGTCATTGAAAGCGCTTGATTTTATGTTTTGTGCAAGAATAGAAATTACTTTTTTCAAACTTTTTTTACTTAACATAGTAAATAGTATATGTTCCGCATTTCCTCCCAGATTACGTTTGTTTTTGACGTATTACAAAAATGTTTCTAATCGATGTCTGTGGAAGTCCCGTGGGAAAGAGGTCAGGGTGGATGGATGGGTCACAAAAACACGGCCTTTCACCCGGGATTGAAATCAATGTTGTAATCTAACGAACGTTGTTTTGTTACGTAACAAACTTACTTATTTTAACCCAAACTACAATCTTTTCCGAAACCTAACAAAGTACTTTTGTTGCCTAAAATCTAACAATGTAGTTATGTATCAATACACAAATTTAACGAGGTGTTTAAAACTGCGACCATAATCTGAGAGAAAAAACATGTCACTCGAAACATAATTGAGAATGCAGTTTAGTTGTATGGGAACATAATTTTGAAGGACACAGGGTTGTTTCACACGCCAGCCTGCTAGTTCTCATTATAAAAATTCTCAGTGTTGTAACGGTAATTAACCTTGATCCGTGTCTCAAACTATACCGAGTTGGGCCTGGAAAGTCCTTGAAAAGTCATTGAATTTGATATTTAAAAAGGTGTGGGAACCCTGCACAGTAGTTTTTGCAGTGTTTTTACTGCTAAAAGTGTACTATAGAATAGTATAAACTGTCACTTCTGCTGTTTGTTTGTTTGTTCACCTAACCACATGATATCAATGTAATGCTGTGACAATGATTTTCTTCAGGGCTTTCTCTGCTTGAGAGACTGATGAAACACAACACTTTGTATCAGAAAAGTACAGACTCCGGGCACTTTGACACCCGCTTTGTCACCAAACTGCTGCGAAACTACAGGTACCTCTTTCAGTTTTCACCCCCATCATGCTTGTTGTAGTGATATGTTCTGTTTGTATATACACCAGTAGTTATGTAATTATAGTTGTGATTAAAGCTCTTTATCTTTCTTGTTTTTCTCCTGTCTTCACTCAGGTCTCACGCTGCCATTCTGAAAATCCCCAATGAGTTGTTCTATGAGAACGAGCTGCAGGTGTTTGCTGACCAGTGGGAGCGTGAGATCTACTGCAACTGGGAACACCTTCCTAAAAAGGTTTGGACATTTTGTTTTTTCATTTCTCAACATCTGACATGATCTCAATATCAATATCATAAAAATAAAATCTAAAAATCATCCTGATACACAGCAAGGCATTCTGAAAAGTAAATGTTATATGATTGAACATTTTTCTGACCAACTACAGTTTATTTATATATGCCTTAAAGGGAAACTACACCAAAGTTAATTGGTGGTCAAAGTTAATTTACTAGTCACAGAGAATACTAAAGATGCTATTGATGCTGAGTTCATTATTATGGGAAGTGTAGGGTCCGGGGTTTTGAAGTTACCTGGGACTTAAAGTCAGGATATCTCTGTCTCTGCTACACTGATATTTTCTTGCATGAATGTCCCTTTAATTTAAGTGTCATAAGGCACTGGTTCCAAACCTGGTGGTCCCGACCCCTACTAGAGGTCGCAAGGCCTTCTTGATTTTAAGGGGTGAAATACAACTTTTAAAAACATAAAAAGAAATACAGTTGGCTTATAGCTCAGTGTTTCATTCATGTCTGTGTAGAAAACTAAATCAAATTGATATTTTTAAAGTTTGGATTATTAAAAACCTCACAGAAAAAGTTATATTCACAGTCTCGTCCTGCATTAGAAAAATACGCAGTTAAAACAACTGAAGAGCTAATGTAACAATGGCCAAGCATCAGGGAGAAGAAAAATAAGCCTGTTAAGTATGTATGATTGTTAAAAAAAAACAGAGTATTGTATTAAAAGTTCCTGAAAATAAGAGGATAACTCATCTCTTATGCAATAGTCAAAGGAAATAATCTGCTCAAAATTCATCTTGTGTAGTTATTGCATTCACATTTTGGCTTAATTGTAGTACAGTTTAACAGTTTTTCTGTACTGTTATTGTTGTGTAATTGAATATAATATGAAATATCCATAAAACGTTTACTTAATCAGGGGCCATCAGATTACTCACTGATAGAAAAAGGGTCCCTGAAGGAAAAAGGTTGGGAAACGCTGCCATAAGGCATCAACGCCCCCACATTATCTAAATGGATTGAACACAAAGCAGCCTTAGATTGTCGCACAAAACCAGATAAAAATCATTATGACAAATTAGAACTTATTATGGAAAGAAAATCTCATTTGGAAACAAAGTGGGGCAAAAATGAAATTATAGAAAATCAAAAAATCAAAACTCTCATTAGGATAAAAGGGAAAGCGCTATTTAAAAAGGAATGCATCTGTTAGGACAGTCGAGCATGAAACAAAAGCCAAAAGTGAGCAGAGATTAAACCACAAAAGTACACAGATAAATACCATGTTGACCACAGGGACAACACGGATAACTGACCGCTGCTCACGTCACTACAGGGTTTCCCACTGATCTTCCACGGGGTGTTGGGGAAAGACGAGAGAGAGGCCAACAGTCCTTCTTTCTTCAACGTGTCTGAGATTGAAGTTCTGGTCGACTACCTCACCAAGCTGATGGAAACACAAGGAAAGAAGGGTCTCCCCAAACTCTCTGCAAAGGACATCGGCATAATCGCCCCCTACAGGAAACAAGTGAGTCTGTGTGGTGTTCATTTGTTTTTCATGGTTCCTGCAGGCCCTTGAAATCCTTGAAAGTTTGTGAATTTTAGGGGGGGAAAAATCAAGGTTTGAAAGTAGACATAAATAGACATGGGTCATTAAAAAGGGCTTGAGTTCGTGGTGCAAGAATATTTTTTTTTTTGTTATTTTATTTTTTGTGATCGAATTTATACAGTATACAGCAAAAACAGTACATACAAAAAAGAAAACCACAAAATATGCAAAATGCAGAGCAAAAATCAAAAAAATTAAACCCAAGCATCACCCCCCCCCCCCCAAATTGAAGTTCTTTTGATATTTTTTACATTAGTAAATTAATTCCGCTGTCTGCATGCGTCTCTCCCACAGTTGTGTCATTGTTTCATTCGTTGTTGTAAACTATGCCGTGTTGGGTCCTTGGATTTGATGTTGGTTTTTATAAATGTGGATAAACAGTTTTAATTAGTCATCGCCTTGGTAACATGTTTACTCTTCTAACAGGTCGAGAAAATCCAGAAGGCCCTGAAGTCCGTCAAAGCTCTGAGTCGATGGAGTGATCTCAAAGAGCTCAAGGTTAGTAAAGCTGCTGTAAACACACATCACTCTGTATCTGTCTGAAAGAAACGGATGCTCATTTAAAGCCTCTTCTGCACAGAATCAATACAAGGAAATTAAAAGATTGTGTTCATCTGTTTCCTTTCGTGCACAAGTGTAATTAAATGAATAAGGATGGTGTTCATCCACAACTGTGTTATGTGTTATCACATGTAGTACTTTGTCTTCTTGGTATCAGGTGGGGTCTGTGGAGGAGTTTCAGGGACAAGAGAGGAAGATCATCATGCTCTCCACCGTCCGCAGCAGCATCAACTATGTCAAGATGGACAAAGACTTCAACATTGGATTTCTGTCAAATGAAAAGGTCTGTTATGTTCCTTCCTTCATATAAAGCAACTCAAATGTTACTCAGAGAGCGCAGACCTCCGCCAAGGCCAATAGAGCTCCGGGCGTCACGTGACTCATCTAGCTGACATGTTGGCAGTGAAGCCGTGAGCAAAAATGAGCGAAGCCAGCATCGATTTCAAGCCGTCAGAGTTCATGACGCACTATAATGGCAAGAACATTGGACGTCATATTGCAAAACGTGACAGATTAGATATTACCGACTCTTATAGCTGGAACACCGTTGTTATATTATATTATGTTCCTACAGTATCTGGACATCTACTTTCCCTCGTGCTACTCTGAGAGTCTTTGAAACAAAAACCTGGAGGGTGCAGATGAACCAGATCTGGATTTGTGATGAATATTTAACTTTGGAGTCTATTGGCTAAAAATTGCTTTGTCGTAACTGGAAGTGTCACTTAAACGTTATACAGTGTGTAATGTAACGTTAATTGGTATTAAATGCAGTAATGTTAGACGAAAGTGCAGACGGCACGCATTCCTGCAGTAAAAAGGTCAGAAACTGTAATAAAAGCCTGTTAAATAAATAAATAAGATATTTATGTTGCCGTTGTTTTCTTGTTTGCTTCTAGCACATTTTATGGCAATAATCAATTTTTGTCGTCTTTCAGGATCTTTAGGAATAAAATGCTCTCCCTTAAAGTCGAGATGAAACAGAAGTTAGAGCGTCTTTAGCTTCTGTGTTCCTGATTGTTGTGGCATCCCAGCGAAAAAAATGGCATTTTGATTTGTGATTCCCATGGATACGTAATCCTGCTGACTAACAGACAGACAAACCAAATCGAAAACATAATGTCCTTGGCGGAGGTAATAATGAAACCAACGGGATCTTAACTAAGTGTACCTCTTCTTCTTTCTCTTTCTGTATGTGTGCATCTCCTCTGCAGAGATTCAACGTGGCCCTGACCAGAGCCAGGTCCCTGTTGATAGTCGTGGGAAACCCTGTGATCCTCAACAAGGACCCCACCTGGGAGAAGTAAGGCGACGCAGGAGAGGACAGAGAGTTGTCTGAATATCTCAGTTGCAGACACTTAAGTGTTAAGAGCCTTGCATTGATGTGATTGTAGTTAAAATAATTTCATCACACTATTTAGTAGCTGTTTCAGAGTTTAACACACACTTTTCCTCAGTTTACCATGGAGTTACCATGTGCACATTCCCTTTATTTCTTTTCCTTTTTTTGAGCACTTTATGGATTTTTTGTCCACTTTTGCTTACTTAGTGATTTCTCCACCTGCAGGTTCATCAGCTACTGTGTGAAGGAGAAGGCTTACACTGGATTTGACTTTGGAGACGTAGAAGGAGAGGATGATATTGTGTCGAGACTGTCGACCCTGAAAATCACCGTGGATACTGACGGTGAGTTGACTGATCATTACCAGTGTAAACCAGTGAAACAGCAATACAGTGGAAAACATTTACAGTGATCATCCGCTTATATGGATCAAAAAGTCTGGGACAGAAAAAAACAAAATCGGTTATAATAATCATCCGCTTATAGTGATCCATTTGATTGGACAGATGTGATCACTATTAGAGGTTTCCACTGTAATCGGCTAATATCACTTGCACCAATCAGTCATGAAATATTCTGCTTGTGAGAAACAAATATTTAGTTTCTTCCTGCATTTGTCACAGATCCTGCTGAAGGGGAGATCGCCCTGCGGGAGTGGAAACACGAGCATTAACATCTCAACCAGCATCAAACAAAGACATCAGTACATAAAGATGCACAGCAAGTGTTTCACTTTTCCTCTTTATGAGCTGTTCTCTTCTTTTTTTGATGACGATGCCAAAATTGACCAATGAATATTTTGCTCTCGACTTTTTCTCTCTTCAGCTTTTTAGGTCGCTCTCACACCTGACCTATCTGATCCGTTTTAAACGAACTCCGGCTCGTTTCGTTGGATAGTCTGGTTCGTTTGGGCTGGTGTGAAAGCTCACACAGTAATAAGCCCAGAATCACGTTAACGTAAGTTCGATTACGTGTTGAGTCGCAGTCAAAACATTCCGAGCACTGTGAAAAAGACGCTGGGTGCAGTGCTTTTTTTCTCTCTGCGGACGCATCCGCTCCCTCTTCGTCGGGAACAATTAAAAAAAAAAAAGATGCTATGTGGACACTCTGCCTAATAACACTAACAATGCTTATTATCAGTCCTGCATAAATTCTGTCATCCCCACGAGGGGCCTGATGATGCAAAACTGTCCAATCAGTGAGTTTCCTGTCAGTCTGTAGAACGTCGTGTTTACTCCTCTTGATTCGTTCGTTAAAAGTTCGTGTGAACCGGTTTGATTTTTTAACTTTGTCCGGACCAAATCAACCGAACGACAGATGTGAAAACAGCCTCAAATAAAGCTGCCACTTAACAGCAAGTGCGATTAGCGTGAACATCGCTGCACACGAGCAGTTAATTTTCTGAGGGAGAAAATAAAGAGCAGACTATTCTACTTCTCAGGAATCACCGTATGTCTTACTGCTGTTTGCACTTAACAAGTTAGTCTCGTTTTAACTCATCCTTCTGACAGTAGTTGAAACCTGAATAAATAAACTCTTATATTGCACTGCACACTTTGTCATGTCATGAGCTTCCCTTTGTTAAATCATCACCTTTAATGTCTGACAAGAACTGACCAAGGAGCACGAGTCGGTCTAATCTCAAAAATAGTTTATTAACAATGTTCATGTTCACTTCAGATCAAACATTCACTACAACACTTCCTGTTTACAAAGCATTATTACAATGAGCTTTTATATAAATCGGGATCCTTTTATCATTTCAAATACTTCCAGAGAAAGAAAGAAAAAGTTACACAACACTGAGCAGAAGCTGTTCCCAAAGACGTGTGTGTGTGTGTGTGTCTGTGTGTGTGTGTGTGTGTGTGTGTGTACACTGTAAAAACCCATGGTTTTCTCATGCATGCATCGACGACATAAGGACAACTTTTGATATGATGTATTCTGTATACTCAGCAGTAACAGCAGTATAGTACATGCTCTCCGTGATGGTCAACACTAGACCCTCTGCTGCTCTCAGGGAATGCTTTCATTATTCCGCCGTGCTCCCAGCTGTGAAAGTTATTCGACTATCTCTCCGCCGACCTCTAAGAATTACAAGAATTCCTTGGCGTTAAGCTTGTTGAGACCCGTGAACATCATGCCGCAACTATGAAACGCAGACCCATGTTTTCATTGATAAAAAAGAAGAACTGTAGTCGTAAGGATCTGAATGTGTTTACTCTTGCCTTGTTGTTGACCACAATAATGCACAAGTCCAGAGTAAAACATAGGATCCAGCCTAGAAAGATTTGAGGTAACAACATTAGAGCTGCAACGATTAGTCGGCGAATCGATTTAGTCGATCGACAATAATCATCAATTTTTGATAATCGATTAATCGTTAGTCATTTTTGTGCAGAAATGGCAAAAAATGCTGTTTTCAGCCTCTCAAATATGTAGATTTACTGCTCTTCTGTTTTATATCACATTAAACTGAATATCTCTGGGTTTTGGACTGACAACACAAGACGTTTAAAGACATCACCTGGGACTTTGAGAAACTGGAATGGACATTTTTCACTTTTTTCTTACATTTTATAGACCAAACGATTAATTGAGAAAATAATCAGCAGATTAATCGATGATGAAAATAATCGTTAGTTGCAGCCCTAAACAACATTAATGTGGTGCCTGTGTGTGTGTGTGTGTGTTTGTATTCAATGCCCCCTCTTTAGAAAAAACAAAACTACCATCACCTCCTCAGTTGAGCTGTGGAAAATACAACTGCTTTTATAAGATGTAGCTTCTCCACTGACTCCCAGTTAACATATGTGCGTGGCCAGTAGAGGGTATAAAGTTGCATTACAGATGGCATTACTATGTAGCAGATACAGATCCTGCCAGCTGGGTACGTCTGTTGCCTTTACTGGCATTGTAAGGCCGCGATCAGACAGAGCGCGCTTGCATGCAACATCAAAGATATCACACATTTCAACATCCTCCTCCTCGACCGACAGCAACATGCAGCCAAGGGACGTGTACAGTACATGAATGAGCAACAGAGGCGGAGAAAAGGAATGCCATAAAGAGTCTGTGCCTGAGGACAGTCGCTGCATTGTATATCGAGCCGTTATATTTCCAGATCAAATTCACAATCGAGGATTCTGAGAGGACAGTCTCTGGTGTGTCTCCAAAAGCTGCTTTTAAGTACAATTCCGTGATGATATTCTGCTATCTTTTGAGTCGGGAGATAAAAAATATCAAATGTTTCTTGCCAAGAAGTGAAGCTCAACGCCGACATGGATCAGGATAAAGACAGACGAAGAAACCCAGTTTTCCAGCTTTTTTTTTTTGGCAGTAATACACAACTCTAAAAACATCAAAGACAATCTTCACGGCTGCAGACAGATGTTTTTCCAGTGATGTCGAGGAAATAAAAGTTATGTAATTTTCCCATGATTCATTCTTGACGCAAAAGTACATGACGTAAATCTTATCTGCCGAGATAAGGAAGATGAGACTGCATTTATGGATACTGTCCTAATATTTATGTCACAAGGACTGAAAGTTTAGGAAACTAACGACACGTCGAGCCTACGTTTGAAGCCGATCAAAGAGCCGAGCTTTGTGAAACGCGTCAGTGAGGTCCCTCTTGACCCTGTCAGCCGCCGGTCCATCTGGTCTGGGAGAGAACAACCAAAAGAAGGCACACACCACAACAGAGAAGGCACCGGGGGAAAAACAAACTCCTCACACACAACGCACAATTCAGCTCCTCTCAAATATGTAAAGAATGTTGTCCGATTGGAAACATCCACACGCAAAGGCTAACGGCTTCTAACAAAACATGATTTCCACGACTGGGCTAACCCGTTCCAACACACGGATTCCAACAACAGGCGTGACTTGAATTTTAGCAGCAGAAGAGCTGAACTCAGTCACCCGCAATAAACAAACAAGGGAGGTTCCACCAGCAGGTCACCATCTCCCTGTTGGTCCTAGCGGCCATTGTGCATAGTTGAGTCATATTGGCTTGTGTCTCGATTGGCCAGTTCTCACCCCCCCCTAACCCCCTCTCATCTCTGTCCACTGCACAGCGATAGTTATGAAGGATGCATGTGAATAATCAGATCTTATACAGAATCTCCTGTGTTGACTCATTTTTTTACACGCTGCAGCTACTTTCTTTATCCTCAATGGCAAATGTTGACGGAGCACTAACAAAAAAAAAAATGCCAAAAGCAACCATTTGTTGTGCTTGACGAGTCAACAGCACTGAAAGCCTTTAGTTATTATGGCTTCGCTCAGGTTTCACAATGACAACACTGTCTGTAGCTGCAGTACGACGACGAGCCCCTCGGCTGAAACATTAGCTCGCTGACAAACATGAGAAATAGACGGTGGCGTACGAACTTAAAAAAAAAAAAAAAAAAAAAAGGCACTAGCTCTTATGGTCAAAAGATCAGGACTAGCATGATAAACAGAAGTGATACTAACAGGACAGTCTGGACTCATGAAGACTAAGAAGGATGCTGCTCGCTCAAGCTCGTGGAGAACAATATTGCATACAAATATGTGCATCTATCACTGCCTCGTTACATTACAAATATAAAGAAAGACAAGTAGGAAAACATTCTATGTGTGAAGACAGATTTGAAAAAAAATCAACAAGGAACTTTAAACATCAATTTCTAACCACGTTGTAATTTCGACAGTCTGTTTCCTGTATTCAGTTTGTTTGCATTCTGCCTGCCTGTTATCATGAAATGTGAGATACAGTACAAAGATGCCATTTGGTAAAAGGTCAGTCCTTTTCATGTGTGTGTGGTTTTTTTTTTTTCCTATTGGTCAGTTGATTTCATGGTGTGTGGACTCACAGCAGTGTGCAGCCGCCTCTCTTCTTGCGCTTGCGCACCTGCAGCGCCGCTCGAGTGGCCATCTCGAACACTTCCCGCACGCCGTCCTTGGTCTTGGCGGAGCACTCCAAGTAGCCAAATGCGCTGATCCTACCGGCCATGTCTCTGCCTTCTTCCGTCTTCACCGGCTCCTGCATGGTTAGAGCAGAGAGGGTTAGGGAATGTATGACAATTATTAGTAGTAAGGAGGGGCGTTCAGAAAAGGGGGAGAGTAACAGGGTTTCTTTTCTTTTTGCTGAAGGTAATCTTACGTGCCTGAATGTCATTTATCACAATCCTATAGCAGTTCCAACTACTTTATTCTGCATCTCAATACAAAAAGCTGGACAACAGCAAAGTAAAATGTAAAAACAAAAGTAAATGCATCTATAAGTTTGGATTAATTTATGTGTATTTATGTAGAGCTGGGCACATGAACTGTGGGGATATGTTGCTTTTTCACCGTGGTAAGAAACAAATCATACCATTACAGCCCTGTGTTTGCCACAATTTTGGCAATTGCTAATTCTGCTCCGACCTTGTATACTGTGTGACTTGGTGGATGTGCAAAAATTCAAATTTCATGAATATATTAAGGTTTAAATTGGAAGGTATTGTGCACTGGGGGGGTTAATCAATTAGTCAATCAGCAGAAAATTAATCAACAACTATTTTGATAGTCGATTAATTATTTCAGCAGTTTTTCATTGCTTTTATACACTATATATATTTATATACGCTATACAATTAATCGCAAAAATAATTGGCTTATTCACTGATAATGAAAATAATTGTTAGTAGCAGCCCTAAACAACAACAGTCCTTTACAAAACTAAATAAACTGAATTTGATGCGCCTGTGTTTTCATACCCGTCTACACCTTGAAATGATGACAAATTTGTAAACAGGTAGAACTTGGAATCAGCCTCAAGTATCTTACACCAGGGTTCCTACACAGTATGGAAAAGTCTGGAATTTGATTTGAGTATTTTCCAGGTCTGGATACGTTTTGAAAAAAGAAAAGAGAGCATGGAAAAATATTTGTGTTTCCAGACTATTGCCCCTACTCTGTTTTCTAAAATAT
>JAOVVB010050042.1:0-14740 GCA_028570985.1 Heterobranchus longifilis
GACAACCTCAGTAGTCTCATTTAGCCACTTGTTGTTAGCAACCACCTTTTTAAAGATAAATCTTCTAAAATTCACCAGCGGGGGTATTTTCCGACATATTTTATGCCGTAGAACAAAACGTGAAAATCTCTGAATCTTGTGTTAGCCACAGACCTTATTTCAGACGACTAAACAAAAACACATAAAAAAAAACCCCATTGACTTTGAGACAAGGGAACCGGCAGTGCTAAAATGCTAACTCATTTCCGTGTTTTGAAATTACAAACTGATGCATCCTATTGGCACCTTTGCAACTCTCCTGCATAGTCCTTATTTTGCAAAGCACTCATAAAAAGCAAGATCCAATTACTAAGCCGACAGATGCAGACATCAAGTACTATGTGTAAATGCAAGGACATGATCAGATTGTTCATTGTCTGTATAGAATTTCCAGATGCACATTACACTTTTACTGTATAGTAGGTGTAAATAAAGTAATAGTCCATTCAGCCCCTCTGTCAGCTATACAGTCAGTCAACACGAGTGCATGCTGAGGGTAAGCGTGAGCGCTGGAGCAAACAATGCCAGGGACACATGGATAATTTTTGTTTTGTCATCATGTAACGGTAGGTTGACCAACAAGCTAATCTCCCAAAAACTCAGTGTAGTCCATTAAGCAAAGCCTTTTATCCATGACTGGCAAGGCTCACCAAATAACAAAATCACAAACATACATACACAGATAGTTTGTTTTTATCTGGCTGGTTTCGTATGAGACGTGTATACACTGAAGGGAAATAAGCAGAAACAAAATACATAATGAATAATAATCATAGCAATAATTGAGATTGCTTTAACATATTCATATAACCATGTCCATTATTATCCCTTTCCCTACTGTCCATGCACAACATACAGTACAAAACAAATATGGTTAATGCAGAACAAATATAGTTAGATATCAAACACATATTGTATTTTGCAACATACGAACATATAGGTCGTGAAAGTCCTGTGTTTGTTCTGGCTTTTTGGCGCCATAACATCAATGAACACTAGAGGGAGACGCCTCACAATAAAATGTCAACACACGACCACTAGAGGGCGCTTAAATTCAAAACGCAACTACAGGTCGTAATAACCGACTGTACAAACGACCTATGGGGATGTTTTTCGGCTGGTATTTTAGGACTTGATATCCATGGAGCTAATGTTACAGGCAAACTGTAACAACAACTCGTAAGACAACTGCATGCACAAATGGATCCAATATAATAGAGCATACCATTCGTGATCCACTGAGACTAAAAGCTGGTATATTCATTTCTCCTGGATGTCTTTTAGCATCATTTGCATGTGTTATTGACAGTTCTAAAAAAAAAAGTTGACTATAGAATGAAGACAACCACTGATCTAATTTAAGGACATGAGGTGGTTTCCATCTCGTTACCACATCTTTCATTGCAGCTGTAAGGCCGGAAAGAAAATAGGCTGTGAAAGCTTGACAGTTTAAAAGAAAAGGAATCATTCATTAGTAAAACATAGTACGGTGATCATAACTGATGGGGCTGATATATACTCAGATGCCATACTTCTGGACTTTGCCAAAACATATGAATAAAGGTAATGAGGGATTTTTTATGAACATGACAAGAATGGATACGGACTGTGATATTGAGTATATTTTTATACTACATCTGGATGAGTACTTGGTATTACTTCTGTCATCAAATACCTTTGAAGAGGTTGACTACATGGCGTACCTGCACCTGTACATAGCAGCATATGAAAAAGGATGACCCAGGCAAATTAGAATAATCTTTTAAATCTTAAAGAGGCTTCAGGCTTTTATCATTCATATCCGAGAGGGTGTAGATCCTTTGATTTTTCTTCTAAAGGAGGCAAATTGATTTTCTACCCATTTTAAGGAGATTATTTATGAACAATGGGGCATCTAAATTCCAGTCCACTTCCTATTTACACATGCCATCTAGATGCTTGAAGGTATACTGCAGTGCATGGACCAAACTGTTCAGAACAGTGATGAGTTGACAAACCAGAAAATGATACATTCGGTTAAGTTAGAAATGTGAGACTGTTTGTTTTTGGCACATTTGGGCGTCCGCTGAACCGATTTCTTAAAGGGTGGCGCATAAAGGCATTATAATATAAAACAAATAAATGAGAGTAAGCAAGCAGAAACACTGTTGTGCATGAGTGAGTGTGTATGGGAGCAGACTTTTCACTCAGTGTATTTTACTGCAGTAAATATGACACAAAACAGCCACTGATATTCCATTTTACACAAACATATTTTTGACCTTGCCACTAACAAAACATAAATCATGAATGGACTGTCTTTCATTTTCCCCTTGTATCTTACCTATCTTTACTTCATGCACATCATGAAACATAATTTAATAGTAATGCATGAAAAGGCTACATAAAACATGAAACTAGAATCAATTTTTCATATGCAACAATGAATCCTGGTAACCAGGAAAATGTAAATCCAGTAATAATAAGGAAATATCAGACAACATTAGAAAGTAACAACTGGTAGGATCAGTAATTTGTGATGTAGGTTGCAATGCTGACAAAGAAATTACATCTGTGGCTCCCTTTGGCAGGAGCGAGCACCAGCACAACGGCTCGCTGGCTTGCATATTGTGGTATTTCCATTTGATTGACAGGTGTGTCATAGCCAGAGACGCACTGGGCAGACCCCCAACTGCCGTTGCCTCTCCTGTCAGTGCGGTTGGTCTGAAGCTGTCTACATGGATTGTCTGGCCAACATGGAGAACATGGTGAATTAGAGGAGTTGACATGGTAAATCAGTGGAGTTGGCTCTGCCGTGCACTGCTGTGAGCAATGCTTTGTATCACCACAGAGGCTGCGTTTCAGGCTATGAGTCGTGCTTATCAACCAGCAGATGCCAGTGAAGGTATTTGTATGTGTGCATACTGGTGTGTTGAGCATTTTAAGTTTCCTGTTTTAGTGTTCTCAAAGATCAAAAGCAAGTATTGGGCAAACGATTATGAACCAACAGCCAAAACAAACTGCCACCAAATTTATATAATGGTATTTTACAGTGTGTGCACTGAAGTTTGAGAGTTTGTTTTACTTCTTACTACAAGTTGTCATTTTATGTTGACTTTTCGTCAAATTTCACATTTTTAGGATCTAGTATCTCGACACATATTAACATAAGGCTTAGCACAGTGGTGTGTATTCAGATCTTTTACTTACTAGAAAACTAGGAAATTTCTTAAGTAAAATTACTCTGCTACAAGTAAAAGTCCTGCTTTCAAAATCTCACTTATATGTACATACAGATTAGCAGCAAAATATACATCAAGTATCAGAGGTAAAAGTACTCATTAGACAGCAGAATGATGTGTGATATTATATTATTAGATCATTATTATTGCAGATACCTTACTGTGTATACAACATTTTATGTTGTAGCTGATAGAAGCTGATCTGTTTAATCTATAACAAAGCAACATATTTTATGGACGGTGGATTGAAAAATATTTCCATTTGAAATGTGGTCGAGTATAAAGTAGCATTTGGAAGTAGTCAAGTAAATGGGCAGCATTTATATAGCACTTTGCTAGTCTTAGCGACCACTCAAAGCACTTTACAATACAAGCTAGCCTTCACTCATTCATACACTGGTTGCAGAGGCCACCTGGTCATCAGGAGCGATAAACATTACTATTCACACTCACACACCAATGGCACAGCCATCAGGAGCAATTTAGTATCTTGCCTTGTTCAGTATTTTTCCCAAGGACACTCCCGACATGTAGACTGCAGGAGCCAGGGACTGAACCTTCTGATTAGTGGATGAACCACTCTACCTCGTGAGCCGCAGCCGCCAGTACAACTAAAGTACAAGTACCTCAGAATTGTAGTTAAACAAAGTACTTGAGTATGAGGCTATGAACGGATGTTTAGAAATTCTTCTGGCGACAATTATAATAAAAATTGAGGTCCAGAATTTAGCTGTCGTAGATCCATTTCCCAGAGGGACATAGACCAAATTATGATATGCACATCATGAAAAAGATTCAAGGAAATTCAGTAACCGGAGGTGTTGGAGTTTAAAAATCCAAAATTTCAAATACTTAAAATAACACATGTATGGTTGAATTAAAAGAAGAATATTTGGGTCTTTTTTTTTTCTTTCTTTTTTTAACATTCCTGTCAACAAGATAAGCTGTATAAGAAGACAGACATGAGTGAACGCAATTTTAAATTGCTTCAGTCACCTGTAGTTCAGTCCCCTCGAGAAATGTTTCCGGTACCATGGATACTGTGTGTGCTGCCATAATGCTATTAGTCTCCATGGGTAGACTAATAGCATTATGCCATAGAGGAAATAGAGATATACAGTCCTGTAGGGTCTGTGCGTATGTGTGTGTGTGCATGAGCAGACAGGGAGAAAGATAGCAACGCACATTCTTAGAAAGAGATAGCAAGGTGCAGTGACACAGCCAGTTATCAAGGGAGAGAGAAAAGTGCAGCGTTTTGATTAAGCCCATCACACTGGGCTCAGACCACGCAGACTACAGACATCCATGCTTGGCCGTCTGTCAGTGGTCACAGTCCTCCCTCCCTGACCTCCCGATAGCCAGGAGCTCTAATCACTGTAAAACCGATTCATTAAAATCTGCTGTTAGTGAGAGGACACACACGCGGGTGAGCAAATGGACCACAGCCAATTATGTGATTCCCTGCCAGTTAGAAAGAGATTTAGGCATTAAGTATCTCTGAGGAGGGAGACAGTGATCACTACAGCAGATCTGCACATTATAATAGGGTTTGGAAGAATGTGTGTGTCCTCGGCGTGTAAGTGCGTGCAATATGTAGAGAATGATGAAGGTCGGCTCTTGCACGGCTTGCACACGCTCAGCCGGAGTGATAAAACCTGAAAACAAAAAGTGCCCGAGAAATCACTGAAAAATTAGTCAAACAAATCAAATTTTCAACAGCATGAATGTGAACACACGGTTCACAGAAAGCTAATACATACAAGTGGAAACATTTTTAAATGGTAACTCTGAAGGATAGAGTTGTGATACAAACAGTAATCACACCTGACATGTTATCTTAAAATTTAAAATGTAGTTTGAGGCAGCAAGTGGTTTCTGTTTGTATTGCTGCTAAAGTAACGTCCCCATGGAAAATGCTTTCTATTTGCTGTGTTTGATTCTTCAATAAGATAAGACAGGCAAAGGACTAAATTAGAGGCCTGTGGGCAGACCCAGCCCCCTGGAGAAACCAAGGAGCAAATACAATCGGGACTTGTCTGAGTTCTAGTTTGGGCCAAACTGAAAATGGTTGGAGGTTTCAGGTCTGAAGGAGGACCTAAGAACAGTTTGATGACATTTAAGGGGCAGTGCACTGTTTTTACAGATGAAATCAGTTGACTTTTCCTCTAAAGGAAGCTTTATAAAGTCTGAGAAAACAACCATGATGATGCTAAAGTAAACCATGGAATTCTAGAATGTAAACATTAGTTCCAACGGACAGTTAACCCAGTTATAGCAGCTAGTGGAAGTGCAGTGTGAATTGCCTGAGCTTAGGTTAACTCTGGGATAACAATGTGTGTGTGAAAAGGGGCTAAGTTAAAACAGAGATTTTAAAAAAAATGCCTCCTAAGGTGAAGATTTTCCCAAACTCCGGGTTACGGTGCGTCTGTGCATGCATGAGCTTTTGGGAAACGATGACAACATCCCCTCAATTTGTGCATGCCCATCGTTGCTTTGTGTAATGAGCATGCGTCAGAAACGATAACAAATCCGGCTACATGCTAACGGCTAACGGTAAGCAGTATGCTAAGCAGCAACATCACCTCGTCGCCCGTCCACATGAGTCACATTTTGTCACTATGTGCCGTGTACAAGAAAGATAAAGAAATAGTTAACTTATTTTGTTTTACTATTGTTTGATTTGTTACTACCGCTAAAGCTCACTGTATTCTTCTGCTCTGGGATTTGACGTATCATTGACGTAGTCTTTATCGCTCCACGACCGAGAATTTTGATATTTATCAAAACGAAGGTCGGGTGAATGGATTTTTTTTTTTTTTTTAAATGGAGAAAAATATCGATTTATAAAAAATGTCCATGTACCTATTACTCATCAAAACATATTGTGTGTATCCTTGAGGTCTAATACAACAACATGTTGAGTGCATTTCCTTCATTATAAAACATTTGCAAAGCCATTTTTAAATTTTTTTAAATCCAACATTGTTTATATCCATGTTTATTAGCTTCTTCTTGCCTATCTTTGTTGACTCATTGCAGCATATCCTGGCGTTAGTGTGATATAATAGTGTGATAGCATTGGTAGGACTGTGTACAGTGTCGCACGTGCGTGTGACAAATAAAACGGTGACCCATTCACAGAGAAATAGCTCCATAGCGCTACTTGAAGTTCCCTAGGGAACCTTTAATGAAGGTGCAATGCTTAATCGCTGGATTGGAGTGTGGCTTCAACATTTTAATGATTACTCTTATTTAGAGTATTCTGGCCACAAGGCAGATGTGCCCTGAATTTGCCAGCCCCAGTGAATTTCACTGTAGGCTCTTTTTATTAATCATTGTGCTCCCTTTTCTGCACAATGTTGTGCAACAAACTGTTACAAGAGAAACAGTCTCTCCTGTGAAAGTTGTATTAAGTGACTCAGTTAAGACACAATTAATTTATTGTTGAAAAGTGTCTTGTTACCTTGGTGTCATTTCAGGTTTAAAACTGTTTTTTTATGCGCAGGTATCTCAGGTTTGGATAAGGGAAGTCATTTATAGGTTAATATTATAGTAATAATTATAGGTTAGGACTGTATGAGTCTTAAAATGTGTTATACCTTGTCTCTGTATTGTATCTATTCTTTTCCTCTGCATTCTAATGCAAAATAATTTGAAAATATCAACATTACTGACATGTTGCAAAGAAATCTGGGATACAATTAGAAGATTGGCAGCTTTCTATATTTCACACCCCTTCGCTCCAGGGTTGGATTTCATGGATAATATGCCGGATTGAACAAAGAAAACTACTTTATGGCACAGAACAGAAGGAGAGCCAGAGACCTGCAGCTTTTAGATTTTTATTGCAAAAGCAGATTGTGGAACAAGTGAAAGGTTGATGGCAAAATCACATCTAACAGCCGCTTTAAAGTCCCACTGAACTTAATTTCTTCCCAAAGGCCTCAAAAACTTGGATCTGTGATTTCTTTCACTTTTATTTTCTCTTGTTACCTTGAGGGCATAAGAAATTTGTCTAAAGTGTGAAGCAGAATCAATACTGCAATATCAAGTGAACCTCTGTTAAACATCCAACTGTATTTTCCCTGACCAGCAATTCTGTGTGTTCACTGTGTGGAGCTGAAAAGAGATTAAGCTTTTGAAAAATGTTGTGGACCCCATTCAAATTTGAACTGCTGTCCAAAATTATTAGCAGGTTATAACACACAAAGTGTTTATAAAATACTGGTTTTAGCACTGGTTGCAATTACCCCACCTCCCAAAGCCTACTTCAGAAATATCTAATAGCTTTTACAGTTCTAACTTAATCAAAAACATTTCCTCACCGCAAATCGAACCTTTTACCCTAACAGTGATAATACTGTGCTCAAGGCAGTCATCTCCAGCACTGCTGACCTACTAAATCCTTTCTCTCACTTCCATCGCTCCCTGTATACCCCTAGATCCTCAAAATCCTGCAGTTTTACACCAGCTGTAAACCTCGACACTGACAGGAATCATTGAGTTAGCTGAGCGAACCACATTAGCCTGGAGATAATCTATCTGGACATTAGCTTTGCTGTCACACTTGAATTCATCTAATTCCCTGACATTAGAGATTGACCAGAGCAGATAGCATCTGATGTCTCTGTGTTATTAATTGTGGATTACCTTACGTGGCACTACTGTTGACTCATTTGAATCCACTCTGATATCATTTCTTATCGCTTTGTAATTTATTACTGGCTGGTTTTGGCCCTCGGCTTTAGGTTGATTTTTTTTTCAGGTTCACTGTTGATTTACATATTCATGAGGAGAATGTTCGCTGCAACCCACAGATGAAGCTGGCAGATGCTCCTTTGATACAAGAAAGTGTTTTAATTACAGTAAATTAGGTATTTTTGACATTCAGACCTTGGAGGATGGTTAACAAGATACTTATCCGAGATATATAAAAATAACAAGTGTTTAATTTCAACCTTCAATATCTTAAAGTAGCTTCAAAGGTTAGAAAATGTCTTTGCATTATACAATATGCTAGTCCCCCCCTTATATAATCTTCTGCTTAGTCATTGTTTAATTTCAGCTACAGCATTTCTGTTACAATGACATTTTGTTATGCTCTATTCTGCATGAAAATGAGAAATAGTGGCAACAGAATTAAATGCATATACTTAAGGCTGTTGTATGGCAATGTGTTGGAATCATGCACCTGCAATAATATGACTAAAATAGCTCAAATATAACAATTTATTTTACGTGCACATCAACAAATACAGTGTTTACAGTGCAACACTACATCTCCAGGTCACACTTAGTACATTGACATGCACAAAATAATTTGATCACTATGCAGTGACTGTAATTATTATGTATCATCTTGATGTGATAATTAGATAAACATTGTGATTCATGGAACAGTGCAATTAAATAACCTAAACATTTCTTATAACAGAATATCAAAGAATCACAGATTGTTTTAAATTTGATCAGATATTAAGATGATGCAGTTTGGATCTAATTGAATCTCAACCCACCTTCAACATGGCTATCAAATAATGCATGCAAACTGGGTTACTGGGTGAAATAACGCCTCTTCAGCGTGACTAATAACTATTGTTTGCATGCAAATGTGTCCGCTGTCTATAGCTGTTACCTGTTTCCTGTGCAAGCACTGTGTTTACTATATTTGACTTGCATCATAACGCTGAGTGGAAGGGAATGCATTTGATGATAAAGATGTATGATAACCAGTCTTTGGACAAAAATACATTTAGAATACTGTCAAACACAGCAGGGCAGCTGTGGCTCAGGAGGTAGAGCGCTGTGATTGCATGGGTTGGCGATTCGATCCTTGGCTCTTCTTGTCCACATGTCGACTCGTCCTTAAGACACTGAACCCCAAATTGCTCCTCAATGGTTGGCCAACACCTTGCATGGTAGCTTGCTGCCATCGGTGTGTGAGGGTGAATGAGAGGCAATGAGAGGCAAAACTGTAAAGTGCTTTGGATAAAAACGCTATATAAAGGCAGTGCATTTGCAACGCTAATCAAATGTGACATCTAATTTAGCCATACAGAGAGAAAAAAACATCAATTGTGTTTAGTAAAATTCAAACCAAAACCTTAAGCTACAGTTTGCATGCAGAGACTTCATGTTCCAGTGTGTGTGTGTGTGTGTGTGTGTGTGTGTGTGTGTTTTTTTTCCTTTTTATTTATAGTGCAATAAGCACTTAGCAAGTGCATCCTACCTTTTAACACCTAACAGTTTTTTGTACTTGAGTTGTATGGATGAATGTGTTGGACTGCATGTTCTCCTTTTGCACTGATCAGGAGTAGCACTCCTAATTTCATTGTATCCAGTACAATGACAATACAACTTCTATTCTATTCTATACACGCACATCTTTAAAATTGATTTAAGGGCCTTTCTCAATGTGGATTCTAAATTAAAGGTGCAGCAAAGATTAAGAACAAATAAAGTTCATAGATGTGTACCCACCAACTTGAGACGCAGTGGATTTTGACATGTAGTTAAAGAAAAGGGAAAGCTTTCCTCTCAAATTATTTACGGTAACTATGATACCTTATGTTCAGATACAGGTGCAGTCTTTAGAGAGACGGTTACATCAGCGAGGATAATGAACCCCTGAGTGTCTCATTTGAATGCACAACAGCAAACACACAGTCCATCTCAAATTGTAAGAATGTTGTTATCTGTGTGTTGACTTTATTTAGAAACTTGCTGTATCCAAAACATCTTGGGAAGTCCATTGAAAGCAACATAAATCAGTCTGAAATCCAAAATTGCAGCTTGGAAAACTAATACATCACATCTATATTGCTCTAACTTTACCTTGATGTCAACACAGAAAACATATTGCATATACAAACCCAAAATGACAGTAATGTTTCCAATCTGGATTACTTTTGCTAAACTTTCTCAAGGCATCCAATTTTACTTCTATGCGGTAAACATGGAAAGTAATAAGACAAGTCAGCCTTTGGGTATATTAATAAGAAAAATACAGACAATATATTTTATGAAGACCAACAAACATAGGAATAAAGTTATAAACTATTAATTAATTTTACCAAAGTGGTGGGGTATGTTTCAATTCAACATATTAAGAATAAAAAGAATCCTCTGCAGAGGTAAACATCATTTTAACTGACCCTAGGCAAGAAAAGGATGGATGGGATCTTTGTTATAATTGTTGTACTGATGGAAAAAGGGTTTTGACAGCTTGATGACATAAAATACAGCTGACAGATATTAAATGCAAGTGAAACATCTCTAGGTCAATGATAACTCTTGACAACTCCTGTTTGTTTAATATACTTTGATGTTAGCTTGTTCACTCTTATACAAATGGAGAAAATGTTCATTTTCTTGGTATAAATCTATAGAAGTGTGATGCTTTGATCAGTGAGTGTGAATTGAGACTACTTCACCAGACACTCGTCTGAATAAATATTCAGGAGCTATGTCAATTAAAATCAAGTCAAGTATCTTTATTGTCATTGTATAAAACAACGGAAGTGTGAAGCATCTCCCTGAGCCACATTATAATAAGAGATAGAATGAGAAAAATAATATAGAATAGAGAAAAATAAAATATTCAGGGAGCCAAGAAACAACCGCACATGCGACCATCATGACTTCTAGATTACGCTGTTGTTGAATCCACTTGAAAAACTGGCTGCACCAATTCAGAAAAGAAGGCCTACGTCTCCTACTCCCAACATAAAAGTCCAACAATTCTTTAAAAATGCTGACAAATACAAGTATTTTCTCACTCTGTCAGCTGCAATGCTCTCTCACATTTAAAAATAAACATTCTCAAACAGCATTCGACATGCTGACAGACACACATTCATGAATCTTTTCAACCAATTGATGAAATTTTAATCGACTATCAGTGTCTCATTGTAAGGCTTTTGTTTGAGCCATGTGGGTACCCGACTTACACTCGGCACCCAACTGTGACTACAGTACTAGTATCTGATGAGAAAAAACACAGAACAAATCAACTGCTTCCAGTAGCAAATCTGACAGTGATAATATTACCATTTCATGATTTGATACAGTTATTCTTTGAGAGGAAGACAGGAGAACATTAACAGGGACACGTTTTGGCAGAAAGTCAGGTGGGAGCACACATGGCTCAGACGTTTCACCTTCTTTTGAAATGCATACAACCAAAAGTGGACTGCTATTATGGCCACTTCTGTTTATTAAGGATAGAGGACTGTAATGGACATGTGGAACATTTTATACATCCAGTAATGCACACATTACATGGTGTTACAGGGACACAGCTGGCCACTGATAACTACACAGACGTCTGCTGTTTTTTTTTTCCAGGCTTCTGTTGTTAACTCGACGGGACAAGCTGCAGAACATTGTTGTGGAACATTTTGTCAGATTACAGTCTCTTGGTTGGTTACATGTATGTTCTCTGTTATAAAATCTGCAATGAGTAAGTAGTACAGACAATATTACGTAAAGATATTTTCAAGAAGCTGCAATTAATGTGTTTTATCAGTTTAGTTATCTTTTTAGCACTAAGGAGTTAAAGCCCCCCTCCAGTCAGTGTTTCATCCTGTTTTTTTATTTCGGGATTTTGTGTAATCCGTGGCATTGATAGCTTGCGCTCACACACAAATGACATTATGAAAATAAACAACACTAAACTAAGGTGGAGGGAAGTAAAAAAGATCCTCAGTTAGCTAATGCAATAAGTTAGGTTAGCTAAATAACATTACAGCTAACTGCGTGAGCTAACTGTTGATGTTTATGGTTTATGACAGTGCACCTGCAGCTTGGAGGATGACGTATGACCTGCAGTTCTACTCATAGACCGTATAGAGTTCTGCTATAGCCATACATCATCACAAAATTAAGTAAATTGCTCAAAAAATATTTGGCGAACGATGTGGGTCATCAGCATTGCAGTTGCAACCCAGAAAAATATGAAATATCATCAAAATTGCAAGATACACTGGAGGGAGGCTTTAAAAGCACGTTAGCTACACACACAGTATGGCTGTGCTGCTCCGTACTTCCAACCGGATTAAAGTGGTTTGAACCGACAATGCCATCCTTGGAGCCCTGCACTCTTGCTAGTGTTGCTAAAAATGTCCAAAGGTTGGCACAGAAAAAGAGAAGTTTCCATACAGTTTTCATGTACACTGTGTCCTACCTGAAGGCAGTACAGGGATTCAATCTTGTGAGTCAGTATTTTCCAAGAACATAAGAATCCCCATCATTATTCTCTAACCTCCTGCACTGAGTACAGGAGGTTAGAGAATAATGTCTCCCATTCTATGTAGCTCATACAGTATGGCAGGCAAAAGCCTTTTGCTTTGTAACACACACTCACAAATTGGATACCGTGGATTTCGGCTACTTTAAATTCTTACAACTATCCCACCCTTCATTGTCCACTGTTAGATTTAATAGGGTGGGGTAGAGTGGGTCTGAAGGTGGGCATATGCCTTGTAAATTGGACTGATATGGGTGAAAGCATTGCTCGGGCCTCAAGGGGGAATGCTCGGTTGACTTAAACGCAGCACTTTTACAGCAACAGCTTCTTCAATTCACTGAGCTCTTTTGAAGCAGAGCAGCAGTTCCAGAATGAACAAAGAACTTTTCACTTGATGGAGAAACAAAGACAGAAACAGACAGATAGAGACATACATGAGACAGACAGAAACTGTCGTCGTGGAGCTGTATAAAGCAGCTGTCAATGAAACAGCGGTATGTTTCTATCAATCCCTCTCCCTGTAGTCTTTCCTTTTTGTTTATATTGAACTTTAATTATTTTAATTCTGAAGGATATAGTAGGTTTGGTTTTAAATCGGTTAACATAAAAAACACTGTCAATGACTGTTATGTTGTGTACACACTGGACGCAAATAAATTAATTACATATAAAGTCAATGTAAAGACGCGAGTTCCGGTCGGGCGACGCAAATGACGCGATGAAGCGAATGATGCGAATTCGCTCATTCGCGTGAGTTGAAAAATATGAACTTCATAATAATTAGTAATTGCGCGAATGAAGTGAGTCAAAACAAAAGATTCCAGCATCCAAACTCGTGCAAATTAAGCGAGTAGATTATTTTATTGGCGTCTGGTCTGAACACAACATTAGTACCACAGAACACAAAGAGCAGATACTATTCAAAATGTTTATTTAGTCAATTAGAAATAGATATTTTCCATGTCCAACCACCAGATAACTTTAAGATAATGTAAAGGTGGATTCAATGTTTTTGCACTCACTTGTGGTATAAAGTACCAAAGTATTAAAGAGGGATAACCTAAAAAAAAAGGATGGGCCATACAAGGCCATTGAACAGTTTAAACGGCACCTAGAGAGTTTGTCTATCCAAAAAGATACTGTTCTCTCAAGAGGAACTACTGTCTGCAAAAGAAAATGAAGGTCAGAAAAGTACACAACAGACTGACCACTAGAAACCCAACTGATCTCAGGGAAAAGTGCTGCTCTGCAACAACTTTCTTCTCCTTTTGTACATGTCTCCTTCGGGAGA
Organism: Heterobranchus longifilis; assembly: GCA_028570985.1. Lineage (NCBI taxonomy): Eukaryota > Metazoa > Chordata > Actinopteri > Siluriformes > Clariidae > Heterobranchus > Heterobranchus longifilis. The sequence continues at coordinate 13,799 of JAOVVB010050042.1, forward strand.
ACTCCCTGTAACACTATTCTGAGGCCAGAATCTGCAGACAAGACCCCCAGTGAGATGAAGTCCTACACTTGAGACATGAAAGGCACTCTTACAGAATAGATGAAGGGCGAAAGGAGAAAAATAAGAATGAAGAAGAAAAAGGAAATTCTCTCTGAACTTGATATTAGTTTCAGTTGTTAATAGGTAGGAAACGGATGATAAAATGGATTAAATGTTTGTTCAGTCAGGTTACAATGATTACTATTGCACCCTGTTTCATCAGAAAAACTGACACCTCAATTACCTCGATCCCATTTCAGGATCTTAGAACAGAAGTAGTTCCAACTGCGCAGTAATGGCAGACAATTGTTTTGTTAATGCATTCGCTGTGTTCTCTGGACGACCTGCAGCATTCTGCCTTCTCATCTCTGCGCTGCAAATTCATAATATCTGCTTATTAGAATTCTGCCACAAGTCCGGCTGAATTCCTTGAAGCCATTAGCGGTTGTTGAGAATGGTTTGGGCTGGCCTCAGCATCGACTGTAATGACAAGGACAGGGTGCCAGGGAGGATCAATGCTTCTCTGTGGCTCAAGAATGAAACCGTAACAGCAAGACGGCCCCCATTGAGTGCCGGACGGCGGTTTTTTTTTCAACCACTTAATTGATCAAGGTTTTATTTATCTTGTCACAAGACTTTAACCTAATTTGTTTTCCATTCGCTCACAAAGCACCTTCATTGAATAACCATGTTAACAATCCACAGTATTACATTTATCTTTTCCCCCTTTCTCAATACACTTTAGACATTGTATCTGGCTTAATTTACATTTGGCAGGGGCACTTTTAAACTTGTGTAATTAATTATCATATCAAACATAATTTCTATATTAATTTTTGTGGGCACACACACATACGCAGAGTAGGCTTTTCATTAGAGAACATTCTCATGTATGTGTTTTAA
>JAOVVB010050052.1:0-14740 GCA_028570985.1 Heterobranchus longifilis
TTTAAACCAATCACAATCGTCTTTGGCGGCGCTACGCCCCGACTGCAGCGAAGGGACTTTGAGAACCACACGAAGGGGAGGAGGGACTTCCTCTGGCCGGGGTCGCCTCCCGGCAGAAGTATAATGCTTTATGCCGACACTGCTTACATACCCAGCCAGACTACTGATAACCCATGAACATTTGTAAATACTATATTTAAAACATTTACAGATATTTCATTTACAAAGTATTTAATGTATGCATCACAAGGATCAGGAATTACATAATGTGGGAAATGTTCCTGAATGTAGTCTGTGTGTGTGTGTGTGTGTGTTAACAGTGGAAATCCCACTAATTTACCGGGAACTATGTGTGAAAGAGGCTTAAAAACGAATTTGTTTTTTCTCATTTGCAGGGTAAACTTGGAGTTCCTGGATTGCCAGGATACCCAGGAAGACAAGGACCAAAGGTAACTGCTCAACAATATTGTCATTAGATCACTGATTAACTGAGTAACTTAAAACCATATTAAACCACAATTTATTTGGCCAAAGTGTCACTACACAAATGCATGTTTCTGTGTGTATTTAAAAGAGAATGAAAAATTCATACATGTGCTGCATGTGGCTCTGCTGAACATTTGATCCTTTAGCCTCTCGGAGGCAAAGCCGCAGTTTGACAAGTGGACACGCTTGAAGCTCCCTGATCAAAGAGCCACGGATTCGAATATGCCTTTTGGTGTCAGCCATCAGCTCCTGATATGACAACAATAAAACACGGCTTTATTTATGGTGCACCCTCTCTCCTGTTGCAGTTAATATGCTCGGGATATCTCAGGGAATAAACAAGGGGTAGAATATTTAAGGTTTGTTTCTTAAATGATTAATTACTCTCTTTTTCTCACACAGGGATCTCAAGGTTTCCAAGGTTTCCCTGGCGCCAATGGAGAGAAGGGAACTCGGGTAAGTCAGACAGACTTCTTATTATTCGTTTCATTGCTACAAGGGTTGGATCAATACTGGTGTAGTGCTGGTGACAGGCTCCTGTCCCAGCTCCGGATTTATCAAGTTGCACAGCTCTAAAATAAAGATTTTGTACCAAGGACAGAATTGCTTTCCTCCTTCTTCTTTACCACTTACACAACTCTTTTTCGAGCCACCGAAAGCATTGTTTATCACTTTGCGGTGCTTGAGCAATGTTTCATTTTCTTTGTTTAAGGGATGGGCCATTAGCTTGCCTGCAAGAGTAATGGTTTGCCACCACGAGTGGAGCGAGGCACATAAAGCTTTTCATCTTCACAAAACATTTGTGAAGTTTATGAGACCAAGCTCCCAGACAGAAAGGGATAATAGTGCCATTAACATAGTTTCACAGCTTTTTTTTTTTTTTAAACTTAAAAGCCACACAAAAGATGTAATTGTTTTTCTCATTAAAGTTTTACGCAGCCACTGTAATTGTAATATCGCTTTAAAATCATTATATTGTGCATGATTTTTTTTTTTTATCAAAGTGTTTTTAATATAATGTATTCTGAGGTAGTAATGAATCTAATGTAAGTCATGATAAATATTGATGGTAATTTTGAAACGGGTAATTCCTAAATAATGATAAAAGATGATCTCAGAGCTCCTCAAATGACCAATTCTGTTGAAATCTGTTTGCAAATGTTACTGTCTGCTGGCATCAGATTAATTCTTCTATCTGGAGGATGCAGCCCGGAACTCCTTTGATCATTGTGTGTGTTCTCCGTGTCCACAGGGAACAGCAGGAAAGCCTGGCCCACGCGGACAGAGGGGACCAACGGTTAGTCTTACTCAGCACACTCGTGCTTGTATGCAGATGGCGAGCTTGGCACTTGAGTGAAAATGGAGGTTCAACCCGGGCACGCTGGAGGGGAACCCACACTGATTCAAGCATGAAGAGTGACATTGTCAGGTCATAAATATGTCTTAGGACCCTTTTCTATGATTTTAATCACTTTGTCTTTTTCTCAAAGGGGCCTCGAGGAGAGAGGGGACCAAGAGGACCAACAGGAAAAGCCGGACCAAAGGTGCGTCACATGTTTCACTGCCACTTCCTTTGTAGGGCAAAAAACATAATCACGATTATTTTGGTCAATATTGAGATTTAACACGATTACTCATTGACTTTGGAAACATCATGCATTTACTGAAATTTAAAAAAAAACTCTTTTAAACAGTGGATTTTCTTGAACTTTGAATATAATTAAACTGAAAAACAAAAACAAAAACATTTTAGATGAATGAATAAAGCAAATTCTGTTACTGTGCTTTTGTATGAGCTGCTCATAACTAATTGCCCCTAGTGGGATTAATAAAGCTGTTTACCACAGCCTACTGAAAACTCCTAAACATATATTTAGCATTTTGGTAAACTATGTTCAACATATTGCACTCGGTAACTCAGTGAAAACATGCTGATGGAAAGGAAAGGGGATGCGCTGGATTCATAACACAAGACAAAACAAGAGCATCATTGTGAAACAGAATCGTTGGAAGCCAAAATTGAAAATATATTTCGATGAGCCCTACTTTCTTGTGCGTACTGTGGTACAAGTTCACCACTTCCTCCTTATTTTGTCTCTTCAGGGTAACTCAGGAAATGACGGCCCACCAGGACCTCCCGGTGAGAGGGTACGTACCATCACGCTGTCATCAAGGGGATTTTATTCTCATGTCGAGTCAACTGATTATTGACCAGGAATCATTTGTTTCAGGGTCTGCCAGGGCCTCAGGGACCAACAGGTTTCCCAGGACCAAAGGGCCCTCCCGTGAGTCCAAACTCGTACACCACACACACATAAGTAAATAAACCCATCATGCATTTTTTCCTTTGTCCTTCTTCACGCTTACATTCATAGACGTGTGTGTATTTCTCAGGGACCTGCAGGGAAAGACGGACTGCCTGGACATCCTGGACAGAGAGGAGAGACTGTGAGTAAACAGATTACTCAGATCTTCACCTGTATTCATCAGTCAGTCGTATGTAATGTAACTTTTATCTAATGTAACTGTTTTTTCTTCTGTAATAAACAGGGATTCCAAGGCAAGACTGGTCCTCCTGGCCCTCCAGGTGTGGTTGGACCTCAGGTGAGTCACTGACCATCCATGTGTTGCTCCCTTGCATACATCTATTCAGGGCTTTAAATTAACCTTTTTCTTTAGTGTCCCGAATTCTACTTTCAACTGTCCCAGACTTAACAACCAATGTCCCAAACTGAAGTTCTTTTTTGTCATTCTCCATAATAAATATAACCTATTTATTAGAAACTATGCAAATTACTTTATTGACTCACTCTGGTCCGCCATGGAAGTAATCATTTTATTCATCCCAAAGCTCATTAGTTTGAGCTTTAAACTAGCTGACAACATTAACATTAACACGTACTAGCAACACACAGTAACATTAGCTGCTACTACTTTGAAATAGGTGCAAATATCACCAATGCGCTAATGCACTAATAGCGATTAGCATTCGACTTTTACACACTACATCTTGATAAAGCTGTTAAAAAAATACACACAGATGTACTTACCCTCTGCAGGTTGCAATATGTCCATTATGCGTTGGTAAACATTTTGCATCCACCAAAGTTATGGACATAATTTGAATGATTTATATGATACATATTTCATGACGAATAGCACATAATTTAATTTGTAATGATACGTTTCTCTACTGTCCCAGAATTATTCCAGACACTCCATCATTGTGTCCCAGGTGCTATTTTTTATTGTCCCCGGGATGAGCGCTGCATGTATTATCAGTGCAACTTATATTGATTGTATTATTTTGTGCAGAGACAAATCTGAGTTACGTTGCTGAAAAATAACAAATATGTGTTTGTATTCAACTCAAAAAAGTTATGCTCTGTGTTGGAGAGGGTAAGATGTGCACTAGTAAAGCTACCAGAACGTCTTAACCGCAAATAAAAAAAAAAGGATTCATCCTCGTACCTATATCTCACGAGCCGTGACTTAAGTGTTGTTTATCCTATTTCATATTAGCAACGGGCTCTTCATCCATTATGCATAAGCGTTTAACAGACTTTCCCTCCCAGCCGCTCTGCTAATGCCAGCTGAGAACATTGATGATAACGGAGCTGTATGTGGCCTTAATGACTAGTAGGCCTCCCACACAGCAAATGCTCAGCTTCTCCACGCCGTGTTTTGTAATAGATGGAAAAAATTGTAACATCTTTTTTGTATTGAATTGCTGATTTTGCTCACAGTGTTCCTCTGTTGCTGTAGTTTCTCGTCTTCACACCTCCTCTGCATTCTCCTCTGGTTTTATAGCTGTAGTGTCTATGATTATATTTTCCTTTTTTATATTTTTTTTAATTATAGGGACCAACAGGTGAAACCGGACCAATGGGAGATCGGGGTCATCCTGGACCCCCAGGACCACCTGGTGAGCAGGGTCTACCCGGAGCTGCAGGGAAAGAAGGAGCCAAGGTGAATCATTAAACTATATTTAATATTGTATCTTTTTTAGTACCCTATCAGGATTATACAATAACATTACGCGTTTTTGGACCAAACAGTTATTCAGTCAAGCATGGACTTCACTGTCAGTCCATTAGTCCGTGTTTTCTTCCATGTTTCTTGTTTTATGTTGTCTGTTGTTGACACGGCTAACAGGTTTTTAAAAACTGTGTTCGACCAATCACCGCACACTTACGTCACTCACGGTTCCTCTTGTGCTAGGAGAGTACCGACTCTGAAACCTTCCCGTTTCTAATAATACCATGTTTTATTTGAATGTAAAAATACAGGCATTGTGGAGAACACAAAGAAATACACCCATCCATATTTAAACTTGTGCTGTTGTTGCAGACAGACAAACCAAGAATAACGTGGACTAGCTGCCTTCCTGAGCAATGTTCTTCAAATGATTTAGTTTATTCAAAGTCTCATCTCATTCTGGCTATGTGCCTTTGTATATATGCCTTTGTACCGCTGTTTTGTTTTGTACTCCGTACCACAATGTGTGGTCTATGAAAAAAAATGAACAAATCTAAAAAAAAAAGGGCCTTTACACAGCAGGAGCCTATTTTTCATGCGATTAATTCGCACGTCAATATATTTTATCGAACTGTTGATTTTCTACTTTCACACAGAACACGAATAGTACGCTGGGAAAAAGCATCATAACTTTTCTGGAACAAGTTTGATTTTCTGAGCTTTCGCACTGCGAATCAATCAGTTATTTATATTAGCCCTAGACATATAAACCACATAACTGTTTACCAGAGGGAACTCAAATTCACTAATTTCGCTAAGGAAACTCATAATCGCTTACAGAAGCTTAACGTTAAACTGACCTCAGACAGACAGACGCTGCTCTGGGTCATGTCCCGAGGGGGAAAAGATATCACCTCCTTCGATTTGCGAACATTTTTGTCTCATTTATTTGTGTGTAAAGGCTTTAAGAACTATGATCGTTTATAGTTCTTACAGTGCAGACACAAGAAAAAGTATGAAAACGTTCCTCCTATTGTTCCCGTGCCATCTACAGCTTTTGTTTTATATGAGGATGTAACTACATCCATGTAAGTGTACTTTGGAACATACAATCACACGAGACCCTGACACTGACATTTACAGAATGAATGGCATTGTGCTTTGACCTACAGGGTGACCCCGGTCCTGCTGGCCCAGCTGGTAAGGATGGCCCTCCCGGGCCAAGAGGTTTCCCCGGAGAGAGAGGTCTGCCTGGTCCTGTGGTTAGTATTCCCTTCTGCTCAGTACAAAAGCATCTCACAAATCCAATATCTCTCACAGCTTGCTTATTGCATAATAGTTCTGGACTATTAAATCTCTGTAAGACTGTGGTTCAACTTCAAGAATCAGACGTGATATCACATCCCTGAGTGGGCTTCAGAAGAGGAACAGTGTGCTCTAGGCTGTTTATTTTTTTAATTTTTTATTCTATTCGAACTTGACAAAGTCACGTCCTGGTAGTTATGCAATTCACACATTTTCTAACTGCAAACTTGTTAGAAAGAAATCAACAGCAGAAACAGCTTTTTATTTAGGATGCAGAAATACACCTGCTCCTCCTTTGCAACATAAAGGATGTTGGCAGCAGTTTCAGTAAATAACCGTTCTCCCCGGCTGCTCTCAGCCTCCACTTTGGAGGCTATAGGAGGTTTTCCATCTCACGCTGAGCCTGTTTGAAGATAGGGAGTCCAGTGTAAGGCAGGGTGTGTGCTTCCCCAACAGATGTGTTTGTTTTCTGAAGCCTTCATTTTATCTTGTTCTGCAGGGGGCTCACGGCCTGAAAGGGAATGAAGGACCTCACGGCCCACCTGGTCCTGCTGTGAGTACAATTTACTGCATCCACATCCTCACTTTGTCTCTCTCGCTCTCACCTTCTGTATACTATCTCCATCTCTGGGAATTGTCTTCAACGTAAAGTTCCCACCCGTAGTCGTTCCACGCTCTTACATAATATAATGATATGCACAGTTTGCTACTTACATAAGAGAGGTCTGACCTATTTGGTAGATGTGCCTGATGTTGTGATATTGTTTCTGCTGTAGGGTTCTCCTGGTGAGCGCGGTCCTGCCGGCCCAGCTGGACCTACAGGTCTCCCCGGACGTCCTGGCCCCCAGGGACCACCAGGCCCTGCCGGAGAGAAAGGTGGACCGGTAAGAACAGCACATTATAGAGATTGCTGCGACATACAGAAAAATAGCAAATTTCACAAATTAAGCTGACAATATGGTGTTGTATTATGAAAAAAAACTACAATTTAGGGAGAGAAAGGACCTCAAGGCCCAGCTGGAAGAGACGGTATTCAGGGACCCGTGGGTCTGCCAGGACCTGGAGGACCTCCTGGACCACCTGGAGAGGACGGAGACAAGGTGAGTCCTGAACGTTATGTTTTCAAGGAATATGCTTGAAGTCGAATATACTCCTTGATGCTTGATTTTCAACATAATCTGGTGTTTAATCTACACAATCACGCTTGTGAACCAAAAATGTGTTAATATGTGAAACGATCCCATCATCATATTTGTTTGTTGTCTCCCGGCATCTCACACACCAGACAAAACATACAAACAAAGTTAATATGAACAGCTGGGAAAATAAACAAAGTGCTGTGGGTATAAAGGAATTCCATAAACTTTAAACTGACTTATTTTAATGAAATAATAAAAGTCAAACTATGATATTTTTGTTTTCTAAACATTTGACCTCTTTTTTTTACCTTATTGGAATCGATAAGAACCAGAATCGATAAAATTCAAACAAATCCCTAAACCTACTTGAAAGTGCTTGAAGAGTGCTTGAATTTGACTCTTAAAAAGTTGCACGAACCCTGAATGATGACATTTTTGAGCACTCTGCATCACACACACCCACTAATATACAGCACATGCACCACCTTACAAAGACAGTAAACTTCACAGTTGAGATCTAAGCCAGATATCTTGTTTCTTTCCCTGTGACCTTAAGCGTTCTGGGGGGAATTTGTCTGACAGAGTTTGCATTGATTAACAGATCTTTAAAAGGCGAACCTGCCTTGTTGCAGCTTTGTACTCCTTTGCACAAACAGACAGAGGAGAGGGAGGAATTTTGTGGCAATGACAGAATGTGTGAAAGTGACCCTTTAGCATTCAGAAGCGAGAACAACTCCTCCAAAAACATTTGCAGGAAGATCAGCCACGGAGATACTCGGAGGATAATCTCTTATCCTTTGAAGAATGCCTCAGTTCTTAACTGGCCTTACACTGGTCCCCACGGTGCAGGCGGACACAGAGAATACAGAGGGTATTTGCCATGCAGATAAAAAGGATCTTGCAAGCTAATGTTTACACACATTTAGACACTTTCTCGTTATAAGTCCTGTCCGCGGGGAAGGAACAACTCCAAGGCCTTTATTTTAAGACTAATACTGCTTCACAAAGAGCATTGTCTGACTCAAACCCAAAAGTAAATGCCTTTGGCTTTGGCAGATATTAACATTATTTCTCCAAACACCCACAGCATGTGGAGGCTTTGAAGGAAAAGTGCAAGGTTCTTCACTCTGCGAATGCTGGTGCAAACAGGTTGAGATGGGACTAATTATTTATTCTGTTTTGGCTGCGAGTAGTGCCAGTGACTCATGCGCCATCACGATAAGCCCCCCTCAGATCTGAACTATTTTTGTCACCATTTGTCAGTGACGGAGAGATGTAATTGAAATATCCATCTCTAAATAAAGGATTCAAAGGTGGGATATAGAGGAGTGTAGGTTTTATTGTGCTTTGATACGTCAGTTTCTGTTCTGGGAAGTGTTTGATGATAATTTAACAGCATTCATTGTCACATTTTTATCTCCATCTCACTTGTGTATTACTTTGAGACTTTTATCTGTTTCACACTGTGCTCATGTGATTCCACAGGGAGAGCTCGGAGAGCCAGGACAGAAAGGAGGCAAGGGTGACAAAGGAGAGCATGTAAGTTATTGTTTAAATACATTATTTGTTTATCATTTTACTGCCTGAGATTGTAAATCTTATTTACTGTGAATTCATGGGGTTTTAAAGCTTTGAGTGATTGTCCCCTTGATGTGTTCCTTCTTCTCTTGCAGGGTCCACCTGGTCCCACCGGCCCTCAAGGACCTGTCGGAGCACCCGGTCCTGCTGTAAGTGTCTAGTTTGCATTGAGTGTTCAGATCATTCAACGTCTCATCGACTGTATCTGTTACATCACCGGCCTTTGTATCTCCTACGATACAATATGATACGATACATTACGTCTGACAGTTTTTTTCATCAGTTTACACTGAAATTCACTTTGCATCTTTAGGAAGTTTCATTCAAGAAATGCACACACAGGTTGAACAGTTACACGTATGACGCTTTCCATAGATATAAAAAACACATAAGCCAGAAATCCCGAGCAGAACAGGCTCTTGGGTTCCATCTGCGTTTGGTGTTGGTAATAATAAACATTTTGAGATAATCACAAGTTAAACAAGCATAATTAAACAAGCTAGGTTATGAGCTAACGTTATGCTAGCAAGATTCAAAGTAAATTACATTGTCTACGGTTAACAAACCTAATTTATGATTTGATTTGTTTAACAAAAAGGATAGCTAGCTATCCAGTCATGTCATTGTTTTCAAATCAATAACTTTTTTCACACAAAATACATTTCAGAAACAAAGAGATGCTGCTATCTGCTGAATAAGTGTTAAATAAATGTTCATTTAAATTCAGCAATTTTGTGTCACATTTGACATCATTATTTTTAAATTGTTGTATTTTATCAGCTGCAAAAAGAAAAAAAAAAAAACAATATCTGCATTATCAATCGGACATTGAAAAACTCATATCGGCTGACCACTTCTCTGAGTTGCCTCCTGGAGGGTAGAAGTGGGTATTCTCTGTTTAAAACATGTGAATCGTGTCCTCCTGATTGTGACAGCTTTTTATCTGTGGCATTGTGCAGGGTGCAGATGGTGAGCCCGGTCCCAGAGGTCAGCAGGGTCTGTTCGGCCAGAAGGGCGACGAAGGATCGAGAGGATTCCCCGGACCTCCAGGTCCAGTTGGGCTGCAGGTGCGGACTGCAATGAAACATATAAACTCTGGTCGTATGTTATTACTGAGAAACACTGAGGCAATAATGTGATTCAACCCTCTGCACACTCCTCAGGGCTTGCCTGGTCCACCCGGTGAGAAAGGTGAAACTGGAGATGTTGGTCAAATGGTAAGAGACTGTTCTCATTTAATACATCACATTACAAGACGTTCGCATGTGAATTGTCTTTAGACTGAATCCTCTCTTCCGTGTAGGGTCCACCCGGTCCCCCTGGTCCCAGAGGCCCCTCTGGACCCCCAGGAGCCGATGGCCCTCAGGGACCTCCTGGCGGTATTGGAAACCCTGGTGCTGTTGGAGAAAAGGTAAACCTGTCTTCTATGTCTGGTTTGAGAGCGGAGTGGTGCAGCTGAGGTTTCCTTTAAACCAGGGGTCTCAAACTCAGATTGGCTTGGGGCCACTGCTTGCATTTTCATCTCATAGGAGGGCCACTTTAACGTTCAAGTACTACAAGAAAAAGCAGTTTTAAAAAAACTGACAGGGCAGTCACAGACACCATTTTTAATGGAGTGATTTTATTTAAATTGTATATGAATGGGGTAGATTAAATTGGTAAGAAACGACTAGAAAAAAAATAATTTTGCAAGCCAGATTGTATTATATTTTTGACATCATGTCGCGGGTCGGAGGGAGGGGGATGGGGGGCCAAAAATGGCCCCTGGGCCAGCAGTTTGACACCACTGAATTAGAGGATACATATTTTAAGATTATGAGTATATATAAATATTACTATAAATAATTATTGAGATAACGTTTTAGCCCAGATTACTTGTGTATTTAGTAGAAATTATATTGACCTTTATTCTCTTTCATGCAAAATCGTTGCTTTGGATTTATTTTTGTAACTTTAATGTATTTCCACCCTTTACCCTTCATATTTCAAGCAATTATGCTAGGTGTTATTCTTCCTAGGGTTAGGGTTAGGGTTCTTCCTTTTTTATTTGTACACACACACACACACACACACACACACACACACACACATTTTTAATTTTGTAAGGTTCATAGGATGATGTTTCATGGGAAATGTGCAATATATATAGATTAAACTTGAATAAGTTTTGAAAAAATGTTGATAAATAAACCACATTGAACACAAATGTTATATTTATAGTGTATGATTTTTTTTTTTTTAAGCAATACCATGTTTTTTTATTACAGCTTTGCCAAAAATATACAACATTAGGCTTGGAGACAATATATTTCCTCTTAAATGTGTGAATCTTTACATATATTAATAACTGTACAAAGACACTCCATGCCAGGTAAATGGCCACATCTTTCAAACTCCCCTGTGTTTCTTTTTGTTTTTGAAGATATTTTTTATGCATTTTATATTTTATTTAGATAGTAACAGAGACAGAAAGGAAATGGGAGAGAGAAGTCCTGCAGCAAAGGGACCTGGGCCAGATTTGAACCAGTGCCGCTGCAGTAAGGATTCAGCCTTAATGGTACATGCAAACTCCCTAGTTTGTAACACAGACTTAGAAAGTTGTAGTTGCCAAACTCACATTGAGATAACTCTGATGAGGTTATTGACCAGTGTTTGTACTCAGACTGGACAAAGCTCCTCCAGAGCCACAGTAGACGTTAGACGTTATACGAGTCAAACCAGTAAGCTGACTTGACCTTTGAACTTCCCCTTTTTGTTGTTTTTTTGTCTCAGATAATGTATTAGAAAAATGACAGGCTATGTTGTTTCTTCTAACTCATTTATTAAAAGATTCTTTTTTACATAGTGTTAAATACAATCTCTCAAGAGCTTAGAGGTCTGAAAGCAGATGATGAGAAGAACAGATGTGAGATCACAATTTAATGTCCTTTAAGCAGACCACCAATACAATATATCACTCTGTAATTATTTTAAAACCCAATGCAGCAGTCAGTTATCAATCTTCAGTTGTAAAAAATAAAGAATAAATCAGAGGAAATGTCTTTAATTTATAGCATTTCTGTGCAAAACAGTCTGGACCCAGAGCCCAGATTCCAGCAGCTTGTACCATCCTTACACTGAAGGCTGGAGAACAAACATCTTTTCAACTCTACAATTCTTCTATCTTCCATCAGGGTGACCATGGTGCATTTCTGGTGTGTAAGTCAGGAGAACAATCATGACCCACAGGTGCAGTACTGCCTGTAAAAAATGTCTTAATTTTAATTTCTTAAGTTCACCAAGATGGAAAAAATGGCATATCATTTTTCAAATACTCACTATGTACAGGATAACGAAAACTCTGGCCATAGGGTAACGCCTCAAGAAGATACCCAGTCTGATGCTGAAATTACAACATTTTCCATGTATCACTGAGGATCATATGTCACACAGGAAACAGTGTAATTACAGTACAGTACAGTGAAATCTTACCTGAAACGATCAATGGTGCTGGCTGCCTTGCGTACTTTGCCGTACACTCCGGGACTGTCCTGATCACTGAAGAGGACCGGTGTGTTTCTTTGTCGTGCCACTGAAAATACAACACGCAGAAAAAGACATCATGAGTAAAGAAGTTACCAGTAGACTCAGAATATAATCTGATGAAGTATTAAGTCTAATAAAACACAGAATGACCCAATGTTTGGAAAAAACCCCAAAATGGACAGTTTTAAATTGACTTATTACACAGCTTTTTTGAATACTCTATTCTGATTGGTCAATCATTATTTCTGTATAGCAGACCGTTACCATGGACACTGTTCTGATCATAGGACCACGTCCATCAAGCCACAGAAAGAAGTCCAGTCAATTTAACATCAGCTGTGCCACAAAAAAAACCTTTAGTTTTGAGTTACTCTATCAGAAAACACCATGGAAGATTTTTCCAATATTAATTTTAATATATTTGGAAAGCACAGAACTTTGGATTCATGGGTAATGGCTGAACTGTCCGCAGTAAAGAAAAGAAAAGAAAAAGAGGAGAAGAAAACAGTGCAGAAGAAGCAAGAGAGATTAAAAGTCACAAAGAACTGGAAAGAAAGTAAGAAATCAACAGACATGATGTAAACACTAAACAGAACACGGTATGGGCTATGGAAGTGTTTAAAAACTGGTTAATCGAAAAGAAAATGTCAACAGAATTTGGCAGAAATAAAAGAAACCAAACTGGATCAACTGGTAAATACCAACAAGGTAAATCAGCTGTTGTTGCTGAAAAAAATACTTCTGCAAATGACTGATTTCAATACTGAATTCCTTAAGTAACAGCTCTCCAACCACCTTGCTTGATGGTTTTCTTGTTAGCTGTGATCTTTAAGTATTGAAAATGTAAATTTCAAGTTAGTATTGAAAATAAAAATCCATATTACTGCCCCTTTAACAATTAAAATATGAAACAGATACTACTGAGACACTGGAGGAAGAAGCACACACCCCTTATGAAGAATGGGCTACAACATTATAAAAAAGAACATGAAACACTTTAACCCTCGTTAAACCTCTCCCACCTGGTCCCTCCAGACCGCTCATGTTGATGGTCGGCCCTCCGCTCTGTCCTCCCTGCGTGTTCTTCAGCTGCTGCTCCAGACGCTCCAGCTGAAAGACCAGAGAGCTTTTCTCTGTGCCCAGAGCCTCCAGCATCGTCTGCTTCTGGATCAGTGTCTCCGTCAGCTGGTGGAGACGATTCTCCAGCTCTGTTTGGCTGCTGCTGCTGAGAGTCTTATTGGTCAACTGGAAGAGAACATCATCAATACTGTTACTGTCAAATTGGTACATTTACCACACTTCAGATGATGGCCAAACCCTGACCATAGACTGTAAAAAAAGAATGGACGGAGCTCGAGTGGGTGTCCGTTTTGAAGCCTTGAGTTTAGCATTTTGGCCATCGCCATCTTGCGCTTTTGAAACTGGACGTTACCATATTTGGACAAGACGGCGGAGCGGAGGGGATGAGGCAGCTAAGCCAGTGCCGGTGACGTTTCAATGGCTAAGTTAACTGCTAATGAGGGAAAAGATTTTTGCAGATTTTTTTTCTTAATGGGACCATAATTTATAAAAGGAACATTGTGCTGTATTGAAGATGACTTGAAACTTGCGATTGAGACCATAAACTCATTATGAAACTGTTTACTGAGGTAATAAATCAAGTGAGAAGTCGGCTCATTTTCCCATTGACTTGTATACAACCGGAAGTCTTTTTGCAACCAGTCTTTTTGGAGTCATAGGAAAGAATGCAAGTTTAAGGCACTTCTGCATTGGCTTCATTTTTCAGACCCGGAAACTCCGTCCATCTCTTTATACAGTCTATGGCCCTGACCCAGGAGAGGGCTCTGCATTTGCACTGTGTAATTATAAAGTGACTGACCTGGTTCCTGAGTTTTTGGATTTCATCTTCTCTGTCCTTGATTCTGCTCTGCAGAGTGGTTTTGGCTCGATGTTGCTCTTCCTCCAGGTACTGCAGCTCCTATGATTTAAGAAAAGTAAAATCCCACGTGAATTAGGAGTTTGAACAGACACGTATAAACTATGAATGCAGTTTCAGGAAGAATATATCCATGACAGTTTATAATTCCCCCTGCCTGTTTGTAGCGCTCGACCTCAGCCTCCACCTCCTGCTTCGCTCTGTTCTGGAAGACCTGCTGCTCCTCGAACTGCAGCTGCTGCTCCCGCCATGAGTCTGCCTCCGTCAGGGCCTGATTCTCCAAATCCTGCCAGATAAAAACATGTCTCACTTGTACAGCTGAAACAACATCTCAGCTGCAGATGTTAAATGTTGCAGCCGTGTACAAACAATAAATTCAAGTTAGACAGAAAACATAAACATTTGTTTTTGCAGGAGGTAGACAGCGCCTCACATCATAGCGACAGATACATTTACAAGCATCTATCAACCAATATAGCATCACATTACTTCCTCATGCACCTCACCTGTATTTCTATCCGAAGTGTGTGCACTTGCCCCTGTAGTTTTTGGATGTCCTCCTTCTGCATTTCCCTCTCGTGACGCAGGTCCTCCAGCTCCAGAGCCATGGCCCCGCTGCCGTCCAGAGTGTCCAGACCAGATCCCTCCTTCAGACTGCTGATCAACTTCTCTTTGGACTAGAGGACCATTTAAAATATCAGTTGAAAGGGGACATATTATGCTCATTTTCAGGTTCATACTTGTATTTTGGGTTTCTACTAGAACATGTTTACATGCTTTAATGTTCAAAAAA
>JAOVVB010050063.1:0-14740 GCA_028570985.1 Heterobranchus longifilis
CCCACCCACCTCCCCGATCTGCAGCAAACATATCAGTATATACACACATGCACGCAGTCTTCTGTTCAAATAGTGGTGATAGATGTGATATTCCCCCTTCTCTGCGCATTTGTGTGTGTGTGTGTGTGTGTGTGAATCTGTGTGTGTGATATGTCTGTGTTAGCAGAGGCGGTGTGCCTTCAGGGCCATATTGAGCAGCGAGCTTACTGCAACGTTTAGATGCTAGAGAACAACCTTCACTCCTTTTCTCCCTCATTTTCTCTTCACACTCTTTCCTCTGTCTTTCTGTCTCTCTCTCACTCTATCTCTCCCCGTCTCCGTTCTCACCCAGAAAGTGTCCTACTCTCTCTACATTCAAAAACAGCACATCCCACTCAGACTTCACAAGGTTGCTCTCCTGCCTCCACCGCCTCTCTGCGCCGGTCTGTTCTTCCACTCCTTCACTTTGCTCATCCCTCCATCCATCCTTCACCTTTTCTCTATTGATTCCTCCGTCTAAAGGCTTTCCTTCGTCCCCCTATATCTCTCCTGCCGTCAAACCACTTTCTTGCTTTTCTCCCTTGCCATCGCCTCTCTCCCCCCCCCCCCCTGTATTCTTCTCTCTTGTCACCTCCCTCCTTTCTTCGCCCGTTATCTTGTCCCTCGGCTCGTCCTCCCTCCCAGCACCTCCTGCTTTCGGCCTGCCATTTCTTTCTTTTGTCTCCTCTATCTCGCCACCTTTTCTTTCAGTCGAGCCTTTTCCGCTGCACGTTTCCTCCTATACATTTCTCCCCCTTCTTGTTTTAGACTTCCCTCTCTCCACCCTATCTGTCCCCCGTTCCCCTGAGGCCTGTTGGTCCGTGGCCGAGGCAGCGCCTCCGTTCCCCGGTGACTGAATCTGCAGGGAGAACAAATATAGCTAATGTGATCTGTCTCTGTGTGTGTGCGCGCGCGTTTGTGACATGTGAGTGCATCTCTGTGTCCATATCTGTATATGCTCAGGGATGTGTGTCCGTGGGACACAGATGTGTAAGGTCATCAACCCTCTGGAGGAAGAGAAAAGAGGGACAGGAAAGGTTGGTCACACCGTTAGCATGCAGAGACAATGTATCTTTATATTTTACCTGGAACAGGTGTGCATTTGTGCACGGACCTACAGTATACGCAGGATTTACTTTGTTAAGCTTAAATCAGGTTTAAATTAGGGATTCAGGTGAATTGACGAAATATAATTCTCTATTCCCTAGCCAACAACTAATCAACAGCCAGCTTTTGAATTTTTAGTCACACACTCACACAAAGAAAAGATTTTCCCTGAATCTCTCTCTCTCTCTCTCTCTCTCTCTCTCTCTCTCTCTCTCTCTCTCCACATTCAGATTACTTATTCCTACTTATTCCTCCCAAGCCCCCTTTGCCTCCTCTCTCTCTCTCTCTCTCTGCCTTTAATACCCACAATCCCCCTTGGGCTTCGCTTTAGCCCGACATGGCCGAGAACATAATTAATTTCACAGCTTCTGAATGAAAAGCCTGTTTTCACCATGCTTCTAATTAAGCTAGAATAATAAGGTGTTTCGCGAGTTAGCAGGAATGCTAAAATAAATAAAAAAAGTGTCTCACAAAAATTAGGGATCTGCTTTGGCTCCGTTGTAACCGCAGTTTGTCTCACCTAACTTTATTTGCTTTTTTTTTTGTATTTGTTTTACATTCTTGTGGTCCCAGATGTTTGATTAATTTCACAAAAATGAAGAGCAGATTTTGATTGACAATGCCTCTCGGATAAATAGCAGCGTATTCACAGTTGGTCTACACAAAGGGCACTTTGTTTTGTTGAGTCTAATAACTGACAGACTGTACGCAGTGCACCTCAGCTGCACCATGTGAATGATGTGACGCATTCTCAAGAACGGTTTCGTATGATATCTTACAAAAACTTATGCACAATGGTTATGATATCTCCCGAAATATGACCGCTGTTCTGTTTAACAGTGTGAAGAGGATTAACGTTAGCGAGCGAGAGGTAGAGAGAGAGGAAAAGAGAGTTACCGCTAACTCTGGGACAATGCATCTAAATCTAAAATCTAATGTTAACTGTTTGATGTTGTCAGCAACATAGTTACCACTAGAGTCATCAGCTGATGCATTTACAGTGAGTGATCTGACAGTAACGTTACGTTAACGAACAAGACGTGAGATTTCTGCATCACATTATATCCTCAGCAACATGTTGCTCCTCTCCTCATAACAGGTGCATCTCCTCTGCAGCTCTGCAAACTTTCACAGCAGCTAGCAGGGCCGTATCTAACTTTTTTGGGGTCCTATGCAAAATCTTGTTTGGGATAGTGCATCATATTCCATATGCATGTGAATGAGACCAAATGCTATTTTTATTTTTACATTGATTGATCATCTAATCATTTGTATTGTGTTTTATATAAAAGGTAAAGGCCACTTTGAATGATTTTAACTTATGATAATGCAGAAAAAAAATCGGCACTTGGAAGAAAATTGAAATGGGTGCATCTCTACTCCTAACTCTAAGTTTTATCTTTAGAAACTGTTTGTGAATCCGGCCCCTGGGCCTCCTGGCTCACCGTTACATGGGTTATCTACGAATTAGAGTGCATTACTTTTCAGTGAAAGAGAATAGTCTGGGGAGAATGTCGCTGAGAAGAAGGCACGCTGCACCTTTGGATGCTGGCGACACCTCACGTGCACGGAAAGTCACTGAAAGCTGCGAGCATATCGCTGAGGGCCGAGCCTGCTGTGGGTCTCAGCTGGACTGGACTGGGCCGGCGGGAAATCTGGCTACAGTATGGATGAGGTCACACGGAAGCATCAATCATCTCTGTTTCAGGGCTGACGTCGTGTTAAGACACGGCGAGAACGCCCACAAGCTGCTGTTAGGAAGCAGTCACCACATTCAATTCTTCAAATGATGACATTTGTTCAGTTCACGGTTCATCAAAGTTACATCACACAGAAACGTGCTGAAGGTAGCCGAGGGACAAAATCCCTGTCAGCTGCTCTGCCCACCACTTTGTGCATCATCTGACGAAATTCAAATGTTTTTTAGTCATGCTAGTGGCATGGCTGCATGGATGTCTGTCAGTCTGTCGGTCCACCACGTTAGTCCAGACTGAAATATCTCAACACTTATTGGATGGATTGTCGTGAAATTTTGATCAGATTGTCATGGATCCCAGAGAATGAATCCTACTTAATTTGGTGATCCTCTGGCTTTTCCTGTAGCAACACACAACCAATTTTTCACTTATCCTGTAAAATATCTTAAAATCTACCTGATGGATTGGCACCAATGTTTGCTCTGACATAACGACTTTGGTGAGCTCCTGACATTTCCAACTATTGGATGAATTGTCATGAAATGTGGTACAGACATCCACGGTCCCCTCAGGATGTCTTGTAATAACTTTCTCGGTCGAGAATTATGGAGGCTGCGGTGGAAATTATATCCGAACGTTTTGACAGCATTTTGGGTGCAAATACAGGAGGCTCATCTTCCTGCTACACAGAACCATTCGTAGAAAGAGCAAGTTCAAATCGATCAGAAGAGCGAACTCTAGAAAGATGATGAGATGTTGCTCTTCTTGTTGTTGCAGAGGAAGCAGATATTAAGTGTGGAGACATTTTCAATCATATCTCTATCAGTAAAATACAGAATTTGCTTATCCTGTGCGAATGCACTGCACATAACACAGACATGAGAGAGTCATTTCTAAATCACTAGAGATCCCCAGGTAATACTAGTCCAGTGCGAGCAGGGCTTTAGTCTTGTTTAGACGGAACCGACATCTTTCGGCCGCTGGAACTCTGAGCTCACCAGATTTTTAAATTTAGCTCAGGACGGCGCTGAGGGACGAGAGCGGTGTCCATCAGTCAAGGACCTGGGCTGCCTGTCTCAGCTCTCTGCAGTCACCAGAGGAGCCTTGGTGGCCTTCGCCACTTCGCTCTAACTTGCACCCTCATACACTTTTCCTGATAAGCTGCTCTGTCACGTCAGCAAGGTCGCCGGTGTTGGTTATACAGGGAGGAATCACCAGTCCTCCGAGTCTATTGCTCCCTGAATGTGATCCGTTTAGAGGGAAGCCAAGGACAATACAGCAACCTCAGATGGGTCTGTAGGCTGATGCCGTTATCTCTTTAGTCTGTATTACACGTAATTACCACATACAGCTAATTAGGCCTCAGCACACATCTAAGGTCCTAATAAGGTGCAGTTATGATAATTAGCTCGTGGCAAAGTGTTTCTGTGAGTGCGCACGGTGTCTACGAGGAGGAGGCTCGGCTTGTCTTATTGCTCAGTGTTATTAGCAGACTTTATTATCTGCCAACTTGCAATATAATGGATTCGTATCTCTTCTTCGTCTGAAGATATTATCGCCATCTTATTGAAATCATTTTCATTTAGCTGTCACCTAAGCATTTAGCGCCCAAAATCCAAAGAAGACTTGACACTTGGAATTTCCTGTGACAGAGAGAGAGGAGAAAGATAGAGGGTTGTGCTGTCTCTGTGATTTATGGATTTCATAAACCCTAACCCCCTGTGCTGCCATCTGACACGCCATTCTTCTCCGAACACACTGAGCTTTCACAACAATAGCACAGCTTTAGCCCTTGTCAGTGTTGCGTGCGCGCGCGCACACACACACACGGCGCTAACAGCAGGGTCAGAGCTTTGGTTCTGTCAGCACAGCCTCCCACAGCGCTCAGAGCAATACCTTAACCATCACACTGTAAAGTAAAACCTAATGGAGCTTCCACCCATCCTCTCTCACACACACACACACACACACACACCCAATCTGTGTTTTGATTCATTCCACTGATCCCGAGCTGTACGTTTGGCTGGTGATTTCTTCAGTTACCCGATGACACGGAGATATGAGGAAGGCAGCACGGCATCATCAGTGCTGCTGCGCACGGAAGACCGAGAGCCTTGTTAAACGTTGAGAGAGTGATGCTTTATAAACCCGGCGTACGCTGCTGCACCATCCCCAGCCACATCATCATTTGACAGGGGAGGCAGCAGCGTATAACGCTCAGCCGTGTACAGTGTGTCAGCAGCACGGAGCTGATTGCTCCGCTGTAAGGACAGAAGTGGCACCGTAGGAGTGACACACACTTTGTCTGTGTCAGAACGACCAAGTGTCAGCGCTGTCAGGTCCAACGCTGCCTGCAACACATCAAGAAGTTGTTGTTTTTGTTTTTTTTCCCCCCCAGTCCATAGATGCTTTCAGCCCAGTCGCCAGAATAAAATGTTGGTTTTCTATGTTTCTGCAAACCACAGATTGGAAGTTTCATACGTATCATATCAACGTTTCTAAAGTGAGTTTCTCATCAGGAGGAGGAGGGGACAGTAAACAGAAAACAACTGTTCAATACCGGGTGTTTGTAGTGAGACTTCAGGACAATAACCGTAGATAATTTGCATAACAAACGTCCTCATGTTAACCCAAACTGCAATGTTTTTCCTAAACTTTCCCCCTAATTTTGTTGCCTAAACTTAAAGCGATACTTGCAGCCAGCAGCCCGCTATCATAAGTTCATATTATACATCCATTAGAAATATACACGAGTCCAGAACACAGGACCATCTTCCTGTATTTACTTTCTTGCTCCTCCCCCACACACATCTCACCAATAAACAGAGTGAATGTTCTCACATTTGTAGTGATGCATTCTTGGTTCGCTTGGATTTAAAAAGAAACCGAACCAACGGAGAAATGCTCCAAGTTTACAAACTCATCAGCTCGTTCAGACCAGACAAACAAACTACAGGTGTAACAGCACCTTTAGTGTGAGATGAATGAGATGGAAAAGTGAATGTCAATAAAGATTTGGATAAACAGTGATATTAATACACTTTACCATGAGCTCATGTTGATATCTGCTACATCTAAAACATACAAATGTAACATATCAGTGGTTTATGAAACATATAAATTTAACATATCCGTGGTTTGCAGAAACGTACAATGCCAACATTTATTCTAACACTTTTCTCCTTTGGTTTTTTTTTTTTAAAAATTTATAATGGTTCCAGCATCCTGCCAATTTTACAATCTCTTCTGTTCCCACATCCTCAGGGTAGATGGTAATCCTTTCATAACAACTTGTATACAAACCAATTTGGCAGTTTCAGCAGTGTACCTCCCTCACATAAGAGACCCAGAGGCTAATTCTATCAATGTGTGGGTAGCTATAGCACTGCCCAGGGATTCAGTCCTCTGCCTTCATGCCTATATGACTTTATGGGCAGTTTGTTAATGATGCATTTGGTGATAAACTTTGTCAGATCGGAATATGGAGCCGCGTTTTTGTCCCTATGCGACCTCAGGGAAGGATGGGAGGCCATCGATACACACAGACATCACCAAGCATACCAGGCATTTATAGCCTCTTAGCAAATAGTTTGGTAACTGGCTGGTCTTCAGTAATGAAAACACTGTTGTAATGCCCTTCACTGTCTGAAGGCTTAACTGACCATGGCTTATTGTCTCTGTCCTCACTGTTGCTTCTAAGAGGCATCAATGGGACATCAATGGGATGATTGTTTGAGATTGTTTGGCTTTAATCTCCTTTTTATCACTTTCTTTTTGTCTCCTCTCGCCCCCCCCTGCAGCCCCTTTCTCTCCCCCAGGCAGTGAGACAGTAGTGAAGTTTGATTCCCAGGGGGACGGCGTGGGCCGATACAACATCTTCAGCTACCAGCGCTCTGCCGATCGTTACGGTTACGTGCCGGTGGGTGACTGGGCAGAGAGTCTGACTCTGAGCAACGATCTGATTCACTGGCCCAGAGAAGTGGCGCCCACCTCGCACTGCAGCGACCCCTGCGAACGCAACGAGATGAAGAAAATGCAGGCAGGTAGGAGACTGGATTTCAACCATGTTCTTTTTTTTTTTTTGTCACGGTGACGTACCATGCCGAGCAGCAGTGTCTTTTGATAAATGTCAGTCTCATGCTGCGTTCACATGGAGCCAGGCAGACTGCAATCCGGATATCAATTTAGTGGATGAGAGTGGGACGATAAAATGAGTTGAGGCCGGCAGAGAATACCGGTAACGGTAGATGGCATTGTCGTCCAAAGTTTAAATATTTACTTTTTGCCGGATGTTAGGTAGCTCCCTCACACCAGGAGAAAACATGGGCGATATATTACAACATGCATTGCTAGAATAATTACATAAAAAATAGACAAAATAATGATATTTAATATATTTTATTCTATTCTATGTAAACAATACAACATCACCATAGCAACACATCGCCATGTGTGTTTCATTTTAACGTCCTGTCACTCCGTCAGACTGTTTGTTTTTCCCGTGCCGTCCAAAAGTATGAGTATGTTTATTTATTTGTAACATATGTCATTTAAAGTGACAAAATATGAAGTTAAGGTTGAACTTATATGTTTGATGTGTGAAAGAAATGAGTGTTATGTGTTGGTATGTTTTTCTTTTCTTTTTTTTCATTTATTTTATTATTATTATTTGGGTTTTTTTGTCTGTATATTTGTTTTTTGTCTGCTTTTTTAATTTATCTAATTTATTTATTTTCTTCCTTTTATCTTTCTTTTTTTCTTATCTGGTTTTTTAATTTATCTAATTTATTATTATTTTTCTTTTTTTCTTTCTTTCTTTCTTTCTTTTTTTCTCGTCTGGTTTTGCTTTGCTGTTAAGATTGTGGGTCTTCGTCTTGTTGATGTGGGAAGGGTTTATATGTTGAGAAATTCAAATAAAATCTTTTCGTCCGTCTGCCGGTAGCATCTCCCTGACGACATGTGAATGCAGCATCAGTCACATTCTGCCGTTCCTGTTTGTGTTTCCCAGGTGAGTACTGCTGCTGGATCTGTACAGCCTGCGAGCCTCATGAATACCTGGCTGATGAGTTCACCTGCTCGCCGTGCGCTCCCGGCCAGTGGCCCACTGATGACCTGACGTCCTGTTACGACCTCCCTGAGGACTATATCATGTGGGAGGATGCCTGGGCCATTGGTCCAATTACCATCGCCTGTGTAGGGTGAGTGAGAAAGGGCTGTCAACATGATGTCATTTTCTGACAGGTCCTGAGAGGTGTTGAAACACCAGGCCGACGTCAAACAGCTTGGGCCAAAAAGGCTTGCACCTGAACACACCGCAAAGACAACAGCCAATCAAATAACTAGCATCAGAGCAGTCGCATGGGCTCACGAGTCTAGGGGCCTCGCGCCTGGCCTGCAACCCTGCAGCTGTTGTTTTATGACTGACTGTTCTCGACCAGCGTGCTTCTAAAATGAGATTCCTGTCCTGTAACTGTATTCAACATGCTGATTCAAAAGCAGCAAGAGAAGAGCCGACTAGTGCCAACGGTGCGGGACACACCGCAAAAACTATATATAAGTTTAGCCCTATTTGTGTAATAGCATATAAGCATGTATGAAAACTGTGACTTCATGAAACTGCGTGTCTGTTTGGCTGCTGTCCGCAGGTTCATGTGCACCGGTCTGGTGTTCTGGGTGTTTATCCGACACAACCACACACCGCTGGTGAAGGCCTCGGGCAGAGAGCTGTGTTACATCCTCCTCTCGGGAGTCTTCATGTCCTACGCCATGACTTTCCTCTTCTTGGCCAAACCCTCTCCTGCCATCTGTGCCCTGCGGCGCCTCGGCCTGGGCACGTCGTTCGCTGTCTGCTACTCCGCCCTCCTCACCAAAACCAACAGAATCGCCAGGATTTTCAGCGGCGTGAAAGACGGAGCGGGTGCAGTCAGGCCACGCTTCATTAGCCCGTCCTCTCAGGTGAGTGATCGCAGCGTCACGTCCATCCATCTGCATCAGACAGACTGATGGATGGACAGACAGACTGTGGACGTTGATGACCTTATCTTCCTCTCTTCCCTTCTTTTTCCAGGTGTTTATCTGTCTGAGTTTAATCTCCGTCCAGTTAGTGATGGTGTCGGTGTGGCTGCTGCTGGAAGTTCCCGGGACACGGCGCTTCACGTTACCAGAGCGACGACAGACTGTCATCCTCAAGTGTAACGTACGCGACTCCAGCATGCTGCTGTCACTGGGATATGACGTGCTCCTGGTCATCCTGTGTACTGTGTAAGTGTGTCATAGCGGGTTCGATTTGCCATGATAGTTACGTCAAAATAAAGTGCTTTGTGTTCTCCACTCTGGGCACTTTGTTCACTGTGTTTTGGTGCCATGTTTTCATGCACACCCGTAGACTAAAAAATAACGGACGCAGCAGCAGTGACGTCCCCCATTGGTTTGTGGACTACCGTTTTGAAGCCTCGAGTTTGGCATTTGGCCGTCGCCATCTTGGTTTTTCTGCCAGAGGTGACCATATTTGGACAAGAGGGCGGAGCTGTGGAGGATGATGCGGCCAAGCCGGCGTTGTGTATAGTTTTCAATGGCGCTGTGCTGCGCTAACTGCTAAAGAGGGAATATTTTCAATTCAGTTTTGCCGGCAGGTAAACCATTATCTCATGTACAGCTGTACACAGAGGCAGTTGAAAACTGGCAAACTTTCCCTTAAGTTACCAGCTAACGCTAGCGAGCTAGCTTGGTTTTACATTTTAGGCGAACCAAAATTAAAACACATTGTGAAAGGGTCCAGATGGTGTCTTTCTAATCAGAAATATGATTCTGTCTCTCTAGGTATGCCTTTAAGACCAGGAAGTGTCCCGAGAACTTCAACGAGGCCAAGTTTATTGGATTCACCATGTACACCACCTGTATAATCTGGCTGGCCTTTCTTCCCATCTTCTATGTTACATCCAGTGACTACAGGGTATCTTCTTAAATACTTGTCTCACTGCATTTACCTATATTCATTTCCTGTTGAGTAATCCTGATCCTAACCATAACCGATACATGCCTAACCTGTATGCAACCCTAACCGTAACGGTAAAGTTCAATATTTGGGCAAATATTCGCTTTCTTGACCAAAAGTCCCCTTTTTCCGGGGACAGTCCCTGTTTTTTGGTGGCCTGTCCCTGGTGTCCTGGAGCTGTCCCCTAGAAATGTCTCCACCAACCTAGTGATTAAAGGATGACAGGCTTTACCTCTAAGCCATATTATCATGTTGTATCTTGTTTATTTAATCCATACAAACCCACAGTATACATTTATGCTTAGTTAGTCTGCTGGCTGTAGCTTCACATTTATCGTATGTACCAAAATGTCAAATTATTCCTTTAATACGTTAATGATTTACCTCCCGGGGGCCTGTGTTTTTTGTCGTCAAACAAAAGATGAGGTCTCTATAATGTAACTGAGTTTATTGTTTCCTCAACCTGATAAAAAACAAGCACAGTGACAACAGCTGTAGTAGCAACTTAAACAATCTCTAATCCTGCTGGCAAATGTCCCAGCTCTGCAGTATTGGCATTACAAACAGACGGGCTCTGTCAAACTGCTGACACATGTCCAGATTTAACAGCAAAGGGGAGTGAGTGTTCACCTGATCCATACAAATCTTAAGTATACACACACACACACATGCGCGCGCTTACGCAAACACACACTGTGCACTGTATCAAAGGGCATAAGAGAGGAGTGCTGATGCCAGGGCTGCTCATTTGATCCTTATAAAAACATCTCTCTCTCTCCCTCTCTGGAAATAAGCATTTCTTTGGCCTTGTAATCTGACTTTAAGATTAGTCAGGTAGAGGCACAACATCACAAACATGCACAACCCCCCCCCCCCCACACACACACACACACACACACACACACACACACACACAGTATACAAACACAGAGCGGAGATGTTGCAAGGTTGATTACTAATGAGCTTTCCTGTACAGTGGGTCTACTGTGATTTACTGTTTATTTTAAAGTCCAAATGACATGAAAATTGTATTTTTAACCCTTTTACTGTAGATCACATCCACAGTCATAGTGTGCACCTATTTAACAACATTACAAAATACAAAAGATCAATTTCTCTGTATTTGTATATTAAAATCGATCAATTATGTTTTCTTCGTGTAAAATAAAAAATGATGTGTGCTTACGTACGCGAGTACCAACCGATTTCAACCAATAGCCGAGTATCACGACATGCACTCGTCATTTACAAATTTATTAGTTATAGTTACCTAGCAACAGCAGTGACAGTGGTTGTGAGGGCATTAGTCTAGCATAGTCAGACCTAAGATCTGGATCCAGTGTGCTTTCACTCCTGGATAGAGAAAAAAAACTCCCTGGCCTATTTGAATTTTTTTTAAACCAATCACAATCGTCCTGGGCGGCGCCACGCCCCGGACACAGCGACAGTGCTTCTGCAAAACAGCGTCTTTGTAGATCTTTACAATCACTCACTGAAAGAACAGAGCAGGTCTGCCTTATTGCACGATCCAAATCTTCAAAACTTGTAATTTGCAGCGTGTAGGTTGATAACTCGGAGGCTGTTGTTGTTGTCTCCCGTAGCGAAGCCAGACTTTGACGGCATTGACACACACACACACACACACAGAGTCGCAAAGGTGCTGTCGTGGCTGGTAACAATTTGCCGGAGGTCTAGTTCATTCAAAGTAAACATTGCTGGTTTTCCACCGGTTCTGTCGGTGCAGCACAGGCAGTAATGCAGACGCCCCGCTGGCTGCCGGCGGCATGGAGAGAAGCTGGGTGCCGTGACAGAGCCGGTTAAAAACCAGCAACGTTTCACTTTCATTTCTCCATTGTCCCCCTGATCTAACAACAACAACAACAACAACAGGTGAGGGAAGTGTGTGTCCTCTGTAGCTCCGTATCGCGCTAAACTCTAAGCCGCCCACTTTTCAGCAGTCCAATCAAATGCAAAGCCTTGAATTTACCGCTCACATATTCCGTTTCACTGGGAAATACGTCACAGAAACTAAAGATGCTCTAACTTCTGTTTCAACAAGCAAAACTTTATTTATACAGCACAATGTGAACACTAGGGTTTTATTTTATTTAAAAACATTTTTGTTTTGTTTTGGTATCTTAATTTGTATATTTCTGTTCTGTATTTTGTATATTTTGTGATTTTTTTTTGTATGTGCTATTTTGTTATTGTTATTAAAAAAGCAACTTATGTTTTTTGTTTTAATAACATAAAACTGATTAAAACAAATAAGACATAAATTAAAACCAATAAAAGTGAGAGTATAATGAAATAAAATAAAATAATAATTAAGACCAACAGTCGACCAATAAAAATACTAAGACATACGAGTTAAAACCAATAAAAGAAGTAAAATAAAATAAAAAGACTTTTCTGCCACACAAAGTTTAACACAGCAATGATATGGCAGCCTGAGAGGGACATACAGCAAAGATTGTATTGATTTTGTCCAATAAATCACAGAGAATTAAGTTAAAGCTACCGCTGAGATACTGTTACGTTCGTCCTCTGTGGTCTCTGTTGATTAAGTCTTTTATTGATCCGTCCTGTAATTGTTATCCTCTGAACTGTTGCAAGGTAACACAGTCTGCCAATAAAGTTACACTCTCCCTTTGCAGGCCTCATTGGCTCTGTGTACGTATTGGTCAATTACTTTCTGCATTTCTATGCTTTAAATTTATCCATCCAATTTGTTATTGTTTTATGTTAAGCACTTAATACTCATTCAAAAAGTGCCTTTGAAAAATGTTCCTTATTACAGATTATTATCATCAAATTAGCTCTTAACGGCAATTACTTTGTACTACATTAGCATAAGTCGTATCCATCAAAGTCTGGCTATTAATTACTGTCTGGTCCTCTCCCCTCCGCAGGTCCAGACCACCACCATGTGTATCTCCGTCAGTCTGAGTGGCTTTGTGGTGCTGGGCTGTATGTTTGCTCCTAAAGTCCATATCATCATGTTCCAGCCGCAGAAGAATGTGACCAGCCACAGGCTTAACCTTAATCGCTTCAGCGTCAGTGGGGCTGCCACCACATACGCATCTCACGGTGGGTTACATGCGGTTACCTCATTTTTAAAGAGGCCGGGGTTTAGAGCAGCACTCTGTTGCTCTTTTATTACTATGCCTCTGTCAAATAAGTGTTTCAGCATTCAATATGCAGCACAGCGGACGGCCCTGTGCTCCACTTTCGCTATAGGGGATACAACATTTTTGATTTATAAACTCTAGGTGTTTGTTTTCTGTATTCTATTTTGTTCCTGTACTGCAGCTTAGTTATAATGTCCTGAGCAAGACTGGTCTCCAAATATGGATTATTGTTACTCCAAAGCATAAATATATAAAAGATGGACAGCCTGCCAGCTCCCCTTAAAGCTCGAGTAGGCAGAATATTTAGGTGTCACTGGGCAAAAATTCCATAATAACCTTTCAGCATATTGTAATTCAAGTGGTCTGGGAGAAAACTAGACGTCTGCACCTTGTCTTGGCTCTGTTTCAGGATTTAGAAAATTTAGGATGTGACGAGGGCTGAACAATTAATCAAACATTTATGGAAATTGCAATATGGCATTCTGCAATTTTCAAATCACAGCCTTCAGATTTGTTGAAGGCAAAATATGTCAAAATACCATTTTAAAATGAAAAATATGATGGTGCTGCAGAGATGTCCAGGCCGACACATCATATCCAGATCATATTAAAAAAGAAAATCACACCATAATCATTTTAATATGTTTTTCAATGAAAATGAGAATAATTACGTGAAAATGATCATTCCCTCTAATATCGTAATGCATATCGCAATTGGAATATCAGTCAAAATATTTGCAAATATAGTTATTTTGTCAAAATCATTCAGCCGTAGATGTGACTTCCTGCTTTGCTCCCGTCATAATTACTACGGCCACTAGAGGGCGCCGCCTAACAATAAACGTAAATGTGGGTTATTGCTGTCTCAGTCTCCTCCATCACTATTAGAAATATTTGATAATTTTGTAACTTTTCTGTGATTTCAGGTCAAATGTAATGGCAATCAACATATTTCTTGAATGTTAGTTTTAAGAAAAGTTTTTTCATCCATTTGGCAGCAAAAATCATCAACATAG
The DNA here is from genome assembly GCA_028570985.1 of Heterobranchus longifilis. Classification (NCBI taxonomy): domain Eukaryota; kingdom Metazoa; phylum Chordata; class Actinopteri; order Siluriformes; family Clariidae; genus Heterobranchus; species Heterobranchus longifilis. The sequence goes on from JAOVVB010050063.1 coordinate 13,964, forward strand.
GACGGATTTTATGAACGATTATATGCACAAATAATGTCTAAAAATCCTTGATTTCTGTTCTTCTATGTAATTATCTTCTCCTTTCTCGTTCTATCTCTTCTTCTAGCCTCCGTCAGCGCCCACCACGTCCCGACCGTGTGCAACGGGAGAGAAATTGTCGACTCCACTACTTCCTCTCTGTGACCACATGCAGTCCACTCTCTAAATCTGCCCCTGCGACTGTTAGCCAATCCATGAACATTATCCCCCTCGACCATCATTCCCCACCTCACACACACACACACACACACACACACACTTTATACACTCAAAACACACACACACATATGTACACATACACACAAATACACGCACAAACACAACCTTCCTTGTGGACTAGAACTGTATTGTTTCAAAAATGTAGAAAGTGTGTAACTATAATTAAATTATTTTCTAGGGATGTACATACATGGAATCGACATTGTTGTAAGTAGAGAAACAAAAGAACAAAAAAAGTTTTTAGGAGGAATTTTTGGAGCCTTTGTTTTTGATAGCTTTGTTATGATGCGATGTAAATAGACATGCGCTTAATCATGGTAGGAGGGTGTGTGTCCCTCAGTCTGGATGCACATTTGTGGCTCTGCTTGCCTCACCTGCAATACCCCACAGACTTTTTATTCTCATGCTTTTTTGTAGGTCTCATTGTAATAACCGATTATGTATGCATTTCTATTGTGTATCTGTACATTTGTATATTATACTACTGATGGTTCAAACAGCACAATGTTGACAGTCTTG
>JAOVVB010050080.1:0-13071 GCA_028570985.1 Heterobranchus longifilis
ACCTGACTGTGATGCCCTCGTTCACGCTCATCAGAGACTTCATTCCTCACAGTGAGTAACATTTGTGTCTGGCCCACGACAGGCTGATCCATTTCTAATATGGGCCCCCCCATGGAAAATAATTGCCCACCCCTGGTTTATATTGTTATAAAAGTTTATTTATTAGGATAAACCCCTTGCGATGAACCATCTTGTTTTCGATGGGGTCCTAAATACACTGTATAATAATATACACAAGGTGGATATGACTGCACATACTGTATACAGCATGCTTGGATTTATATTTGACAGTGATCTACACGATAAGTATATATTTAAATGATACAGTATATAACTTACAGTATGGTTAGTGTTACAGAGTTATTGCACAGGGATTGTTTCTGATCCTGACAACATGTGACTGATGTTAAGTGTCCATCAGAGTGATGGCATGTGGCCTTTGTGTCTGGTTGTTACATTGTTCTGTAGCGCCACCAATGATTTTCTTTGCAATCCTGTGTAGTCTGACTCCATGGCTCTAAGACCCTTTCTATAAATAATGGTTGTTTATGTAGCCTACCTGGAATACATGATTCACCGGATATCTGCATCGATACTGACCTTATTAAGCAGATCAGGTATCGGCCACAACATTACTGACCCAATTATCACCATTCTAAAAGCAGCTAATAGTTACATGCATTCAGTCATGGCGGGCCACAGACTTTGTGTTTAGTGCCACAGCAGTCCCTAACCTCATGTTACATTACATGAAAATATTCCAAGTAGTTCCAGGCAGTGAGGCATATTTCAGGAAAATAAATTAATAATAAAATCAGGAAAAAGAGAGTGCTGCTATCAGATTGATACTTGGTATCTGCAGATACACTAAGTTCAAGTTAAGGCAGCAACATTGATATCTGGAGAGAAAAAGTTGGATCAGTGCAAACCTGTACCTGTTTATCTGACCATCTGCTCCTGCCTTCTGTGGGTCCCCAGCTTGGTGTGTTTCCACAGCTGGTCACTGGAGGGAGATAAAGTGCAAACTTGCTTTGATGTAAAAGTTCAATGCATCCTGGCCCACCTATGCTTTTCTGTCAAGCATTCAGTACTGACCATGACTGATACCGCTGCTAAATGTAAACTGATTTATATTTATACATGCACAATGGAGACAGCTTACAATATCTGCATGTAAATGACTCTCTGCTTCAGCGCCTCTCCATCTGTCTCTTCTTGCCTGTAGCATTTTTAACTGTCATCTTATTCCATCTCCTCCTCCTTCTGCACTGTTACCTCCGGCATGCAAACACTGTAACACCATGAACGATTGCGGCAAATTCTGCTTCACTTTATCAACTTGTAGTATCACCACACATACTTCTGACTCTGTATGCACAGCAACACTCACTTGCATAACAGTCACACACAATAAATTTGGGGCTGCTTTGTAGCTGCTGGTTTCTCTCACTCGCCTGTATTCTACTGATAAGATTTATGCTGCAAAGATGTACCGCATGCACACGGTTACAAGAGAAATGCAGCCTTAAATTATCTATTCTGACACATTCTTACTCCCATTGGGTTCTGCTCTCTGTGCTTTGACGTCACCGTACCAGTAATTGACACGGTAATGAATGACTTCCTGCTCTTTAACACGCACGCATGCACGCACGCATGCACGCACGCACGCACGCATGCACACACATACAGACCCACTGACTCAGCCTGCAGCAGCAGAACAAGGCTACTGATATTGATTACAGAACAGCGGAAATCTAGCATCATCACCATCATCTATCTCCTGTCTCGGAAGAGAAGAAAGTAGTGCAGTTTTTTTTATCTTGGCCCTGCCTCTTCAGTTTACTGCGGCTGTCAGCTGAAGCTGCTCTGCTCTGCTCAAATGGAGGCTGAATTTTCTTGTGTTTTTGTAAGAAGGGTGTTAGTGTGTGTGGGTGTATGTGAGCATGGATGCAGGATACTGTCCAGGGCTGAATATTTGAATTAATATTAGTTATGATGTGCTGCTCATAGCATTTGCTGGGGTTCTGTTTAACTGAATATGCAAGCACAAAAACCTAAGAGTGACACTTAATCTGACTCTTGCTCTCTTTACATCACATGTCTCCAAGGGTATCAGTTTTAACACAATAGTCACCAATAATTAATTCTAAACCTGCACACAAACACAATGCTAATTCTACATGCAACACATGCTGCACAATTCAGACTGGGAGGAAAAAAATATGCTAGTGTACCTGTCATCCAGTTAGATGCATGTGATATATGACCTGGTACATGCGATGTATATGATAATAGCTGCACCAGCTATGAAGGTTACCCAGCATTAATCAAGAGCACTGCTGCTATAGAGTCCCAGAAGAGAAAAATGAAACTAGTGTAGTCTGTACAGTATTTACCATTGATGTTAGACATATACATCCAATCTTTGATAGAAGTGTGTGTGTGTGTGTGTGTGTGTGTGTGTGTGTGTGTGTGTGTGTGTGTGTGTGTGTATACGTCATTATATCAGCAATAAGGAAACTGTATGGCAAAATATTATTGAATGTGCATGCTAGCCTGGCAGAAGCAAAAACTGAAAATTCAATTGGAGTTCAAAAGTAAATTTAAGTAATTTTAAGTTATTTTTATATTTGTACAATCCATTTACCTTATTCAAATCACAATATTATGTATTGACTGTATAATAGGTAAGATATATATTCCAGTTTGCACAGACTGATGTGTGAGCTGCAGCTGTTTCTCTATCCTCACCTCTGCAGGTCAGACTTTATTCACTTAACTCAAACCTGATGATGTAATCTTTTCAGTATAACTGCTGCCAAGTTGCAACACTGCTAGCAAGCAGTTCTGTGCACGTGCGCGCGCGTGCACACACACACACACACACACACACACACACACACACACACACACACACACACACACACACTGTGGCTCTGATGCTTAAGACAAACAGCTGAGGGAAACAAAAAAATACTGAATCACAGGCATTTTAACCAAAAGCAGCAGACTGGACAAGGTGAAGGCACACAGATGCTCTCACTCCTCCACGTGCACACACACACCAAATACACACATTCCGCACAGATTAAAGTAATCTGCAACAGAGTGTGGGGTTGAGAGCAGGCTTTCATCCCAATTTTAGCCATAAAGAGAGAGGAGAGGAATAGATGCAAATGGAGTTGGAGATAATTGTACTTTGGAAGGATTATGTATTTAAACACTTAAATTAATTCTTCATACTAAATGAAGAGACCGAACAACTTGTGTGTGCGTCTGTGCGTCTGTGCGTCTGTGCGTCTGTGCGTGTGCGCGTGTGTGTGCGTGTGCGTGCGTGCGTGTGTGACTGTCATAACAACATAGTTTTTTGGTTAAGCATCTTTGAGTATGCTCCTGCTGCTCAAGATGTTTGCCAGTGATGATGGCAATCTGTGTGTGCAGCTTTGTAGGCACCATGTGGGATTAGTTTAGAGTCAGGGGTTTTTAACTGCGGGATGTTGCGCAACCACTAGAATCGTAGAATCTTCCAAAAATGGGCATCATGTTAAAGAAAAATACTCTACTGGAGCATCTTGTCTTGATCCCTAAAATCTTTGGTTACATAACTGTATAAATCTAAGGGAAATTGTGCAACACATGTAAGTAAATCTAATAAGGCTGCACCACATTACCCTTGTTCAAATTTCATTCTAAACATGTAATTTGTTTCTATATATCCAGTCTTTCATGTACAGTTTTATACTATGCAAAATCAAAGCTTCTTAATTAACTTTTTGATATGAAAAAAACTCTATCAACATGCGTTATTATTATTTATTTATTCTTCTTTTTTAAAAGATTTTTTGGGGGGGCTTTTTTAGCTTTATGAGATAGTACAGCCCAATATTAGCAGGGCAGGGGGGGAGAGAGGGGATGACACACAGCAAAGGGACGCAGGTCGGACTCAAACCCTGGCTGCTACAGGGACTCGGGTGAGGTCGCCCCGCACTATTTCTTATATAACTTTATATTGTACCTTTGTCTCATGTTGCTCCACAGTAGCTGTTGTCTTTGTATCATCTTTATTATTGCTTTTTGAATTGTACAGTAGGATAAAGACCCGAAGAATGTCTTGTGGGTTTCCTGTCATTTATTCCTTCTATAGCCACATAAAGTACATCCTCCATTTCTCTGTCTTTGTATTTCACTGCCTTTTTCTCTCTTCTCTCTGGAGATCAGTAGATCAGTAAAGCTAAAAGCACGGGTAGAGCCGTCAGTGCCACTGCTAATGCAATGCCAATCCTGAGATAAAAGCAAAGAGCTAAGTGAACACTCAGATATGCATGCGTGAGTGCAGAGCACAAGCTTTGACCCGCTAAAAGCTTCATTGTTTTGATTCACTCTAGCTGATGGCAGTTATTTAAAACATCACTTCTTAGTGCTCTCCAGTGTTACCATTTTCTGTGTGTGTGTGTGTGTGTATATGTGTGTGTGTGTGTGTGTGTGTGCGTGTGTGTGTGTGTGTGTGTGAGAGAGAGAGAACTTATCCTGTGTCTCACTTCATACTCTTATCATATCACTTGTGCAATGCTGCCACAGAATCAGTCAATATTTGTCTAGACTGAGAGGGTAAGCTTAGCTGCTAATGGAGTTGATATAATAGCAAGCAAGGGAAAATCAAGGTCTTATATCATGATGATGTAACTACTTACTATCAGAATTCGTAGTGTGGAAACTGGTCGTTATGTGAAACATTCAGGTTTCAGTTTTCCGTGGTGCAGCACTGACGTGATTGAACAGCTGTAGACAGGTTTACTTGTTCACCTTCAGTAGGTCACAGCACATTTAGATACAGGATTACATGCGTCACAATGGCTTTCATTTGGGTTAAATGCTCTGAAAAATGGACTTCTGAGATCACAGGACTCTGTGAGTGGAGAGATGGCCTTTTCAGTTGACCCTTTGTTGTTTTCACTTAAAAACCGCTTAAAAAGAACATTTAATATGGGCACCTTTGCACCTCTGTTCAAATAATTGTATTCAAGAGCATAAGGCAGGATGACGAGGATACAGAGGGCTACACGCGGCAGTATTTGCAGTGGGAGAATGTTTTTATCAGCCTGGTATAATTTCTTGGTACCACACTTGACAGAGAGTGGTATGAATTCAACGTAACTAATCAAAGGTTTTGAATACAATCTTTTTTTTCCTGTAAGCCACCTGATTTGCTGCAAATGACAGTTTCTTAGCAACAGTGAATCTTCATTCTTGCTATTTGAGTATTAAAATGTGAGCATACGTGTCAACAGTAACCTAGTATGTCGTGTTTCTGTTACTAGAGGAAATCTAAATGTACATGTGTGTGTGCCCTGCTGTTTATTTGTATGTTTTGGACATGTAATTTGTCTGTGTGTACCAGTGTTACTTCATGTATATGTGACTGAAAGAGGAAGATATAGTTTGCGGGAAGGCTGTGAGCTGCCAAATGGGTCGAAAGAGGGAGGGAATATGGGAGAGAATGAGTAGCGGGAAAGGGCGATAAAGCTGAGCAGCAAGGTGATAAAGGAGAGAGAGAAATTGGAGCATCACCCCTCCCTCCTGCTTTTGCCATCTGATGTCGAGACGGTGTTGCTAGGGGCAACCATCCGAGCTAGAGAAGGGGGAAAAAGAGAGGGAAATGAAGAGACCAGTCAGTAGGAGGAATGGCAGCAGAGAGGCTGGGAGAAAAGCATCAGCATCAAGTAGAGAGAGACCGGCGTGTCTTGCCTCACTCCGCCTCGCTTGACTGAGCGGAGCTGATGGAAGCAGAGCTCCAGATGACGACAACGGAGCAAAACAGTCGAGCAGGGGACACGACAGCCTGCCAGCATCAGCAGCACAGAGGCCGGCTGCCCAATCATCAGCTGACATGCTCATGAATTCAGCAGCCAATGAGCTGCCAGGAGGCTCCTCCCCAGCGCAACCACTCAGATGCAGAGACGACACTAGCCCGGCTCAGATCTCTTATTAATGAATGGAGCAGTTCCCAGGCTGGATCACTGCACATCGCCGCACTCTCTGCTCGGCTGCTCCGCTCTGACACAGGAAAACAGAGGGAAAAACATCAACAGCAAGGACAACAAGGACAGCAGCACCACAGGAAGAGTTAAACAGTGGCCATGAAGGGACGACAAAGAAACACCCGTGATGAGGACTCAACCGAGGGCATGGCAGCAGCTATTAAAAACAAGGACCCACATCCTGAAATCCACCCACCGGATTCACCTTCTCCATCATCTTCTTCTCCCCCTCTTCCTCCATTAGCCATGCCACCTTCTACATCTGCCTCCGCTCTCCTGGCACTGGCCTCTCCGGCCACCAGGCGCTCCATTTCCATGGGAGACTTCCGGAGGGTGACCCTTCTAAACGGTTCCGAACCACAATCCACCTCCGCCACGGCCCCCTCATCCAAGCTCGTCACCCCCAGCTCCAGCATGGAGTTCGAGGCAGCTCGCCGGCGCCTGCTGGAGGTGGAGGAGCGCCAACGCGTCATCCGAGAGATGGAGCGACGGCTGGAGGAGCTCAGGGAGGTGTTTGTGCGCTCGGAGCAGGAGGTGGTGGTTCACGGGGAAGTGGTGTCGCGGATATCTGGCGCAGCCCAGCAGGGGGAGCTGTACGTGGTAGAGAACAGCCAACGGCTGAAGAAAGGCCTGAAGTTCAAGAAACATCGACCCGCCATCGTCTTCTCGTCCATGCTGGGACTCCGCACGTGCCTCCCCTGGCCCGTGAAGCTCAAATAGGACAATAGAGGCTTGCATTTTGCTTCCATCGCTTTAGAAATGTGCTTTACATAAATAGGAGGATGGACCTCTATTCTTTAGCTATCATTCATTGAAACAGCTGCTCTCCAGTTTCCACCTCTCTGCTCTTGTATCCTGAGGCTGGTCCTCCAGGTCTTTAGAGTGCCTACAAAAACCACAAATGCTAGTAAGGAGCTTCATGTTCAGCGCACTTGTGAGGAAAATCTCTGGCTCGCAAACCAATCAAGCCAGTACCAGTGCAATGTGTACAGAATGTCATTATGTCTTCATTGTTCTCAAAGATACTTTACTGCTTGCAGTTTGGTGTGGTGTTGGACTTGCATAGGAGAGATTGTGTTCTGATATAGAATCGGATGAGTCATGTTTCAGGTGATGTGGGAGGAGAGATTCAGTCTGACTTGTGAGGTAACAAGAGCTTTGTTGTATGTCTCTTAACTTATACAGCAATAGAACAGCCAATGAGGATTATGTAATGTAAACCTTTTCAGAAGAGGAAGAGGAAAAGGTTTGAAGAGACGGACGTCAGCACTGAACAATCTGCCTTTCCGACGCGTCTAGAGAGAGGTGAAGGACAAGTGAAAGAGAATCAGAGGTGAAGCTATGATAGGGATTGCTGCACTGTTATATAAAACCAAGGATGCAGTAAAGAGGCAGGAAATGTAAAAGAGTCTTGAAAAGGGAAAACGTGCCTTGGCTTTCTCTGTGACTACTCCACTACCACAGCCTCTGTTTTTGGCAGCATTTCTGAGGAAAAGCATGCAAGCAGGAGAGGAGTTGAAGCTGGGACGATTCCACCTGTGGCCTCTTTTTATCCAGTCACCTAGCAACCTCTCATCTCTCGATCCTAAATCCGCTTCCACAAACCTGCAGAATGTATCCAGCAGAACACTGTAACTACAACACAGCTGTAGAGGATTTAGGAACTCATATTTCTGCTGCATTTATTTAAAAATAAATTAGAACTGGCTATATAGTCAAAAAAAAAAAGCTGATACAAGGCGTTGTTGAACCTGCTAATTTATTTGGTGATTAGGAGTTGCACTTAAAGTTAAGCCATGCATGCATTAGCAAGGGAAGCTAAGATTTGCTGATTGTGTCTTGGTGTTGTATGTGACAATTGAAAGCTATTTAGGGTTGCAGTTTTGCCTCTTAAAATGACACAACTATGGTGTTTAGTGTGCACAATAATAGCTTCACTGGTTCCATAATCAGCTTTTTCGTTCATATAGGGGAGTTAGACAATATGTCTTCATTAAGGGTTTGAATGTCAAAGCCAAATGCTTGGTTTGGTTAATTTGATTGATGGATCAGTAATTATGTTGTGATCTTTCTCATGCACTGAATTATCTTTGTTCCATATGCAGTGGATGACCTGATTTCTACATATAGATCACGCTCATGTTTTGGCCTAATTCTTCTCCTCCTTCCAATTTCTCTTCTCTTTGGATTAGCAATGACTAAATATCTCCTGTATTCAGCTGCTCCTCCAATCCCATGCTTCAGCTGTACGTGATGTGTGTAGAAAGTACAGCCAATACACCAGGGATATCTATTTTTGGTGTTCGGAAGGTTTTGGCAGAGAGGCAAGCATTCTATCTCAGCGCAGACTGAGAACGCCTGTATAGCTATGTGAATGCATGTTAGTATCCATCTCTGTGTGCTGCTTTCTAAAAGAATGAAGAGGGATTTCTGCAAGCACAGCATCCCTGATGGTCATCCCTTTGTTTGCTCTCCTATCATAAATGACCCCAACGAAGAACAAAGCAAGGCTGTTTACAAGAGAGGCACATGATTTGACTGCATAATTGCTTAGGTTTCCATAAAGTAATTATTAATTTTAATTGCTGCCTAGGTGCAAAGATACGCATGATTGGGACATTTTGCTGCATCATTTCAGATGCATTACAAATGTCTCTTTGTCTCTGTCAATTCAAGGGTGACAGGAAAAGGCTTTGGTGTATTGCTGCCTGTATCAGGTACCCTGCAGGCAAAAAGAGAAGAAAATCATGATGCATGTGAAACTAGACATGAAGACTAAATGCATGAGATTATTAATGTAGGCTGATACAAATCAAAAAGAAAGAAGACACAGGTTAGCTTTGGTTCTTCTCTAATTTTGACTATAAGGGCTTAAATTATTAGTTTTTCTAAGTTTATTGGGAGCACAGTTAAAGGGGCACTCCACTGATTGCACACATGAAGGTCAGTTTACTCGGGGAGCACCAGCTGGCCTGTTGTAAAATGTCCTCTGTGGAGTCCTCAGGAGGGGAGGTCTGAAAAAAATAACCATGATGATGTCATAGCGAAGTCATCTGGGTTATCTTAGCTTGGGCTTGAGGCTTTTTAGGGTTAACAGAATCCCTGCGTTACAAATTAAGCCTGCAGAGTTTGAAATAAGTGGATCATGTAGGAGGCACAGAGGTCTAATGAAAGATTGTATCCAGTAGTATTATGGGGAATGTAGTATCCAACATTTCCAGATCCTAAATTTTATCTGTCCCTTGGGAGTCCCCCAAGAAGTGTATAGAAGTGCAGTACTAAATTACTGGAGTACCCTTTTAAGCAAAGAAAATATGACAGATTCAATGTCACTGTTGATGTTCTCAGATTTTAGATTTCTGATAGCCATCATTGAATGTTGACTAACTCTACATAAGCATTCCACATGGCCAAGGGAAGTACTTGCTGGCTTTGTACCTATACCAAACAATATTCAACCAAGTCCGTTGCTGGCAGAACGCTAGGGCAGAATAAAAGGGTCTAGTAGGCCTTAAACATGTATTCATGTTCCTATGTATATAGCTAGAGTTATAATTGAATATACAGCTGGCCTATATATTTCTATGCCTTATGCAATGTTTGTGCATTGGCAGTGATGCTGATGATGAAGTTGATGGTAGACAGCCGAACTCATGACCATCATAGACCTCAATATCATTATCTGGGCTGAAGAAGAAAAAAAAACAACTACTTGTGCACTGTTGTGCGACTGCACCTTTTGTGTTTTTCTATAAGTGAAAAAGAAGACTATGTTTCCCAAAGATCTCTGGGCCCACTTGCAGAATGAATGTAATTGTAACTGAAGTGTTTTTTCCCCCTTAAAACTGAGTATACAGTGTAATCACATCGAACTTGTTTGAACCTGTGGTTGGCAATAAATCATTTTGTATTCATTTTCAGGCCCTTGGAATTACGTCGACGGTCACATGACTTTTGGTGCAAATAATTTTAACCCTTATATCCAAACAAATAACTGTTTGGAGAACTGGAAACTACAACCAACTACAATCACAGCTCTCACAGCCCTTTACTGACACAAATGCTGGCCAAGCACAGGTCCAATAACATGTTTACTGGATGTTTATTTATCCTTTGAATGTTTTAATATTTTGTGTTTGTTTATGTGATGTGTGGTATTTATGTTGTGGTGGTATAAGCACAGAACTTTTTGTTTTCCTTAAATCAGGTGTTTATTACCTTTTATTCACACTCACTTTGATGATATTTTTGTTGATTGAGAGCTGTATATTCTACTTTCTGAATGTCAAATATTACTTATGTGCAAATGCTATATGCTTAACCCTAACAACAGGTTTGAAACTTTGGAGTCAATTTGTTTTGCAACAACTATTTACACAATTACAAAGCCTTAATTCCAGTCATTTTGGAAATGTCCCCAAACATCTGACATATTTATTGTAATAAAACCCTGTTCACAGGAAAGAAAATCCACTTTCTAAATGTAATTGAAAATCAGCTGGATTGGAAATTAGCTGTCCCCAAACCTTTGTGATATACTTGCACTGCTTACTAAAAGGCTTTTGCTTTCTGCTGCACAGTGAAAGAATGAATGTTCTGCTATGTTTAATGCTTTTGCTATAACTTATTTAAGTGTCTTGACACTGTAATTTATGTGACCACAGAGCTACAATGTACAAGACTAATAAATGTTAAATGATAGATTTAATTTAGAGTATTATCAGGTTTTGTAAGATGGGCTGAATTATTAGAATAAATGGGCAAAATGACTAAAATGTTGTTTTTTCATGTCTCAGACTAGAGAGAAAATCCTATAGGCTGCAGTCTCTCTTTGGATTCTGCTGGAAACATGAAGAGTTTCCGGTCAGATCTCTAAATATTACACCCTTTACATTTGTGTGAGAGGTCTAGGAAGTATTAGGATCACATTTCTGCAGCCCACAGCAGTGTAGTTCCTGATCAGCAGAACACTGCTCATTGAGGCACATACATTCAGGCCATTTGCTTGTCCATAAGAGCCTCTTCTAGGCTGATTATTTGACTAAATGGAGGTTAGATAAGCCTGTGTTCAGATGGAAAAGGGCAGAATTACTGGAAATATATCCTAGTTCCAAGTGCTCATTATTGCAAGGCAGGATTTGTGAAGTTACACTAAGCTGATGTTTTTGCTCACTTAATGAAAGGCATTACCCATGTAGATGGGTTTTAGACAGGCTGGTCTGAATATCTAGGGTATTAGAAAGTTAGAATATCCTCCATTATATTTTATTTTCAGAGATTGCAGACCCTGATGCATACAAACTTGACATACTTATCAGGGTGTTAAAGTAATATAAGTATTTTCAATATTTGCCCAAAGAGTTTGTATGCTGAAATTTGCATGAATTGAATCATTGTGTAATGCATAGTGGGAATATGTGTAGTTTATTTATGGATTCCTGCTAGATTTGACATCATCTGAAAAGGACAATGGCTAGCGTGTGCACTGACCGACTGAATGCTGCTTGATAACATCCCTTTACACCCAGGTGTTAAATTGTCTAATGGTGAAATGCAAGTTTTCAGACAAATAGATTGAGGACAAAGAGTTTGAACCATGTGGCTTGTCTCTGGAAGTAATCGTGAGGCACAACATTCTTGCTCTGTGTCGAAAACTTGATGGGGATCAACAATGTCAGGTGCCAGGTGCTAAGGGCTAGCCACAAAGCCGCAATGGGACACACAACGGGCTAGATGCATAAAAACAACTTAAAACTGTGTTTATGCAAAACGACAGAAATATACATGTGCATTCTTTTCTGCAGATTTATGAAGACTTGCACGTATGCCTGGTTCTGTTTTACATGTCTCAATCATTGTGGAAATGGGCACAAATGCATGAACCTCGTTTCAACATTTTTAATGCATGCTTTTAATGAGTATTTGTCAACACACTATACTAGGACTTTTTTTCAACATACTATACTATGACCTTTTTTCAACGTACAATTTTTTCGACTTGTTTCACTTTTCCCCGGCATACATTATGACTTTTTTCAATATTGTATAGTATGACTTTTTGCACTTCTTTTGACATACTATACTATGACTTTTTGCACTTTTTTTCAACATATTATACTATGACTTTTTGCACTTTTCCCCAGCATATAATATTATGACTTTTTTCAACATAATATACTATGACTTTTTGCACTTTTTTTCGACATATCATACTATGACTTTTTTTTTCACTTTTTTCCAACATATTATACTATGACTTTTTTCAATGTAAATACTATGACTTTTTTCAACATACTTTACTATGGCTTTTTTCACTTTTTTTCTCCATATACTATATTATACATTTTTAAAATTATTTCCGACATACAATAGTAGGACTTTTATTCAACATACTATAGTATTACTTTTTTCACCTTTTCTCAACAGAGTATGCTATGTACTGTTTTTGACATACTATGCTATGACTTATTTAAACATACTATACTATGACATTTTTCACTTTTTTCGGCATACTATACTATGACTTTTTTTTTCTTTCTTTTTTGAAAATGATTTTTTATTCATTTTCCACATTCAGTGTGACAAACATAACATAACACAACCAGTGCCATAACAATACATGGTGTATCGCACATTTAACATGCACACATCACTTTTGCCTCACTTACAGACAGGACCTCCAACATCCCCCCCCATCTCACAGAGAGAAAAAAATAAATAAACAGAACTGAATAACATTTTTCAGCATACTATGCTATGACTTTTTTTCATTTTTTTCAACATACTATACTATGACTTTCACTTTTTCCACTCATAGTGTGACCTTTTCTACTTTTTTCGAAATACAAAACTAAGACTTTTTCACTTTTTTCGACATACTATAGTGTGACTTTCAATGTAACTTACTATGACCTTTTTCACATTTTTCGACATACTATACTATGATTTAAAAAAAAAAAAAAAAAATTCAACATAGTGTGTATATATATATATATATATATATATATATATATATACACATATATATACA
>JAOVVB010050099.1:0-5000 GCA_028570985.1 Heterobranchus longifilis
CACAGGACGCGTGTTAGTCGTCTGTCTGCCTGTGTTTCGCCACAGGACGCGTGTTAGTCGTCTGTCTGCCTGTGTTTAACTACCAATCTCAAACCTGGTGTAACAGGTATTAGTGCCTGGTAATGTCCCTTTGTCTGTGTCCTGCCAGAGAGTCCATGTTTAACCCCATTCTGTTAAGTATTGTTTGAGTTTGTTTGTTCCTTTCTTTGTTTTATGTATTTATTTGTTACAACTCTTATTAAAAGACTCTTTGTTAAAAGACCCCTCTGCTGTTATGCCTGCTCTCTCCGCCCACGGCGATTAACATCCGCCAATACACCCCGTTCGTGACACTGGTACAAAAAATCTAATGCAATTGTTTTAAGGTCAGGTCTAATGTCAAATGTGACAAATGAATATTTGATCATGTAAATATTACATTTTACGTTATTTCATTTGATTATTTATTTGATTAAAATTGTCTTTGATCCAGCCAAACCTGCCCAAAAAGTCAAAGTTTTATTAACATAATAAATTACTAATAGAAATTACTGAACTCCCTCAACCCAGTGACCGGATTGAATATAATTATTCTTGTACAGTATGGACTTGACCCACAGTTTGTTGCAGCCATTTCATTTTTCATTCAGCATAAAAACAGCACAGTCTCTAGAGTAAAGTATTCACTGGTGGTCCCTTATTTTAACTATTTTTAAACCATCCTTAAATACCATGACATTGTTCTATTAGCGCTGGTCACTTTTTAAAAGTAAATATATAATTTACAAAATATTTTATGGCCATTTAAAAAAAACAGTAAATTCAAAACCAGAGAGTGGTATTTTATGTATTAAAACGTACTGTAAAAAGAAAAGATGCAGATGATCAATCAGTGATCAGATGCAGGTGGTGTGATTACCACCTGGTGTACAGTGAGAACTGAAGCTCTGACCTATTTTATACAGAGTTAGGCAACTATGTAAAGATGAAGCCACACACTGTTGTGGGTTTTCATTGAAATGCACAGAAAAACTGATGTGTGAAAGTTCTGTCCAGCTCGACTTGTTTAAAAAAACTGGAACACCATTACTTCTTTTCAGTGAGACTTCTTCTTTTGGACTAAAATCCCTTTTGGTTCATTAAATTCAAGCCTTGAGATGGTGAAATAAGCATTAAAACATTTTTGATGTTTGTACATTTCAAACATCAATTAATCATTTTTATTACCTGAAATTTAGTGTGCATTATTGGTATAAAATTGTTGATATTGCAAATAATAGACAGATATAGTGTGAATTTTAAAATCAGTTTTATAGCTGTATAACATGTAGAAAAAACAATTTGTAAAAGGCTAAATCACAACATGTTATGATTGTTCATTTGGAAAAACAGCTATTACCTGCACTTTTTTTTTTTTTTTAGTTTTTGATGAGAAACAGAAGCATTTCCCAAGGAGCCCCAAAAATGTAAAAAAAAATACAAAACCAACACATTCATCAGAGTGAAGATCAGGTGTGTGCTTTCCATACTAGCTTCATTGGCTATTTATGTTAGCAAAGCGAATTAATAATCTAGCAAGAGTTAGTGAGCTAAAAGAGGCACAAACACATTTTGCTACATTCCTCTGAGCTTTTTTATTCACCATAATGTCTGTATGCACATTAAGAGGCCGTGTACTGCATGTCAGGAAGATAAGAGGTTACACTCTGCATTTATGAAATTGTGTGGCAGAGAGTAAATCCAACTAAGTGCTAGTAGGAACTGAGTGTTGGAGTAGAGAACTGAATGTTCTGAGGAACTGTTTGAGTTTGATTACTTTAAAGTGAAATACAGAATTTGCATAGAGTGAAGAAAATCTTGCACAAATACAGAAGATTGTGTCCCAAAACAACTTTTAATTAATTAATACAACTATTGTTGCCTTGTACATTCTTTTTCCCCCCAATTTCTTTATTTCTGAACAATAAAAGCTAACATTGTTGGTCTGATAATCATCTGATCAGTAGATTTCAGTTCCAGTCTTTTCTGTTCTGATGCTGGTGCAGTCACTGCACACTAACCTGATGATAACCTGCTGTTGTCATAGACAGAACCTCACATACTTCCCTGCATAGAGAGAGAGATTAATGTATTTATCTAAGAGTGTGTAGATGTTTATAAAGCTGTGAGAGTCAGACATGGCGTATCTGAGTTCAGTAATGTTTAAATCCACTCACATAGTCACAAGATCTTTAACCACATTGATGTGCTCAGTGCATCTGAGAGAGAAACTGCTGCACAATGTACTGTAGGGCTTTATTTTAATAATAATAAAAAATGTAATTTAATTACGTTTGTTTTTTTAATTAAAAAAACTGATTGTGTTTATGTAACGAAAAAAGACCAATAAACTGTCTTCAGATAAAAATTTGTCTTATTGGTCTGATAAGGATCTAATTAGCAGCTTTCAGTTCTGCTCGTTTCTATTCCGATACTATTGCAGTCACTGCATATAAACTGGATGATAAACTGCTGTTGTCATCACAGACTCAAAAATGTCTCCTTTCCTGTTTGGAAAAAAATGGAGAGAGAGAGAGATCAGTGCATTTATCTAAGAGTGAGACTTATTAGATATTAGTACACTACACTATGTGTACACTACACTGTAGATGTTTATAAAGCTGTGAGAGTCAGACATGGTGTACATGAGTTCATTAACATTAGAATAATCTCAGACCAAAACATGCACAAGATCTCTAAACACACTGACATCCTCAGCGTTGTGAAACCCAAGTGCAACACATCACACCATACTGTAGGGATTATTTTAACTTATTTTTACAGTAAAATGTTTGTCAGTGTGTCAGTTCATTAGTCATGAATTGGTTTTTAAATGAGCTCTCACAGGACACTGTCTGTATTTTATTTGCCTTTCTGATACAGATGAGCAGCAAAGATTGTTATAGATTGATAATGAGAGACTGACAGACACTGACTCACAGATCAGAAAAGGATGTACAGGATGTAAGTAAGAAAAATAAGAAACAATCTAATGCAGAAATTAGTTTGTTTTTCAAAGACATAAATACATTCTTCAATTGTAAGATCATTTGAAAATCATTTGCAGTAATGCAGATCTGAGCACTGTAAATTTTTCTTTTTTCCCCCCAAAAAAGCTAAAAATCAGACAAATATTGTACCTGCTTTCTATACAGTGATTGGATTTATTTATTTTCCTTTTCCACAGACACACACACATGGTCATTACTGCCCCTGCTAACAGCACCGTGCATATGACAGTAACAGCCACACTGCTCTGAGGAGGACCAACATCCGCTTCTGTGAAATCAGCACAATGTTTAAACTGCAAAATAGCAGGAATACAAAATCAACTGTGCTTTTAGAAATGTTTCATAAACATTGCTAAACTGGTTGTTATTCATATGCACACGTAATAATAGAGAGACATTTTATGTGCCTTTAATTCCACATTGTAAAAAAAAATTTTGTAAGTTGAGCATAAATTTATTTAGTCCAGTGCAAATTAGCCTTTATACAGTAGATTAAATAATGTATGATTGTATCTAAATTTAGCTAACAATGATATGACTTTTGACATGATTTAAAAATTTGTGTTCTATATCAGATTGATCTAACAGATATTGGGTGAACAAGTTCCTACAGTTTTTGAGCCTTAATGTTAGCTCTACATGGATATATTAGCATTAAGCTGAGCATGGAAAATGTGTGTAGAGCACATACAGGTAACTTTACCTGTGTTCAGAGAGCAGTAGTCTGTGATGATTGTGGTTGTCTTGTCACTGACTGGGTTGGAAGCCACACAGCTGAAGGTTCTCTCTCTGTAATTGTTCGTCTTCTTTATTTCTAGATGAAGATTCAGTGTGATGTCGGATGTGTTGCTGCTGCTGCTGGTTTGGTTTAATAAAACACCGTCTTTATATAAAGACAGCTTCAGTCCCCTGAGGTTCTTCACAGAACACAGGAATGAACAGAACTCTGATGTACTGTAGGTTGTGTTCATCACCTGAGGAGCTGAAACTCTCTCTGTACAGAAACATCAGGAACAATCTGATAAGTTTATAGTTTAAAGTTCTTTATTGTTTATGTCTAAAATCTGTGAAGAACAGACTCACCGTACACCTCCAACTGATAATCCTGTTTTCCTTTCTGCTCTTTAGTGCTCTCCACTGTGTAAAGTCCTGAATCATCTGTTCTCAGGTCTGAGAGAGTGAAGAACCCACTCTGACTGACCCACTGAAGACGATTCTCAAACTTCTCACTCAGCTCTGTGTCAGTCTGTTTATTAAACACCTGTCCAACTGTGTTACCGTTATAAATTAGAATACCAGAAACAGGGACACTGAAGGGGAATGTAACAGAGTCTCCTACAGCACCGATCAGATCCTGAACTGAAGATTCTCCAGGAGAGCTGAAGATCTCTGAGAGAGGAAACAGAACTGAGAGTGAGTTATATACAATATGAAACTGATTACATTTATATTCTGAGCTAAGAATCTACAGTACAGATGTGTTTAGAACCAAAATCCCTTAACAGCTTGTGAAAAAAATATTTTTATTATTTATTTTACTATATCTTTTACCCTGAAAAAGAAATGCTTCCCCTTTTTCACTTAATTACTACTGTTTAATAATAATAATAATAATAATAATAATAAACAATGGACATAATTAAAATCTATACCTGATAGTAAAAGGAACAGGAGACTCAGGCTGCGATGGTGAAAGCGTGTCCTCATGCTGCTGTATCGACTTCATTCCACAGCAGTGATGTGACTGGTGAAGTGAATGATTCACTCAAATGATTCACTCACTGCTAACAGAATAAACCTCTTGCATAAGCACAACTCTTTCATTCAGATCCATCAGACTTCTCTAACACTAACTCTTCTCTAACTCTTTAAATGAAATTAAACTACCATTAAATACTTGTCAGCCTTTATAATTTACCACTGGACTCATTGATTTTTAATTACATTTTGTCAACCTTGCAATAATTGGAG
>JAOVVB010050099.1:10000-14739 GCA_028570985.1 Heterobranchus longifilis
AACACATTGACATATGTTTGTCCGTCCATTTCATATTAGCTGAACATAATGACTGGAAACGGGAAAACAACTAGCTTAAATCTGCGCAAAGGTAACAAAATCTGCCTACCAGCACCTCTAAAGATCACTAATCAACAACTTGGTTGTTTAATCTATACAAAAAAACAAACAGAAGAAAGGACACAAGGACAGGTATGAACTATCTATCTACATATATTAGAAATGTTCGAAAAAAGTTACAAAGTGCTTCAGAATAAAAGCAATTAAACTCAACACCAGCTGATGTCCAGTGGTTTTAACCTCCAGGGTGCGTACGTCGTGACATTTTAGGGAATAGTCTTATTCACGTTCTTACCAAGAGTTAGATGAGAAGATTGATACCACTCTCCAACTTAATTGACTGCGCACAGATCTCTGTCAGCCCTGTGACGAAGCTTTTCTGTCTGCCTTCAACCAGGTGTATGCTGGGATACGATTCTGAAAAGCGGGTAGAGAAAATGAATCAATGATTGAATGATCTGGCATTCAATCAGTTTGCTCGATGTAATAAAAACTTGGAAATGTAATACTGTTTCAATCCTTTGTTAGCTTGTGATGCCAGCTGGCTCCTGTTATAACCTAATGTGTCCGTCGTCTGAACAGGAAGCTAAACTAGTCGAGAAAAGTAAATAAACGCCATCTCGCAGGCGGGCGTTCCATTAAAAGTGAAAAAGTAAAAAAAGACAACAAAACAACACGACAATATAAACTCTCCCGTCATCTCTTTATAACATCGCCTGCTTCTTTGAAACCTTTGCCATCCTACCCAACCTCTCCATGTGTCTCGCACACATAAACAACCTCACCGGTGTCCCCCATAACCCACCCTGCAGGACCCTGGGGCCCAATAAGCAGCCATCTGCAGACAACCTCTTCCACCACGCTCTAGCAAACACAGGCAGGGAGTGCTTGAATGTGTGTGTGTTTGAGGGAGGGAGGTGGATGTAGTTCAAGGGCACGAGTACTCCATCAAGCTCGAGTCCAGGGAATATCCACCAGCTCCCCCTCCCTCCTTTTGTGCACCACCACTGGAGCCCGTCCTGAGTGCCCCCCTAAACACACACACACCTACAGTGGAGTGTATCTATCACTGCGCACCAGCTCTACACTCTACAGTTTTGATTTTTGACCCTCTGCTGCTGTAGCTGCAGCCCTGGCGTGGCGGGCGCAGCCTTCCTGCCCGTGGCCCCGGCCGACTCCCCGCTCAGGCGTGGGTGGTTGGGTGGGGCGGCGGCGGGAGGGATTTGGGGGCACTGAAGCTGTCCTCTGGTGCTCCTGCAGCCCTGCCTGCTCATCCATCCTAGCCTGCCAGCCCACAGATCGATAGCTCTGCTCTCTTAATCAGGTCTCTGGTGACTGTGGGCGGACAAGTGTGTGTATGTGTGTGTGTGTGTGTGTGTGCGTGTGGACAGGAGGTTGTATCGGCTGGGGGGTTGCACTTGTGCTTCTTTCCATCTTCAGTTCTCTGGCTGTTCATCACGACTGTTTATCTCAACTGTATTTTGGTGCCTTTGTTCTGTATCTCCAAATCCTTTGCATATCGCTCGTTCGAAATCCTACGCTGACTTTCTTCTACATCTTCATTTCTGTCATCACCCCCCCCCCCCATCTTCTATCGACTTTCTCGAGCCAGCTCTTGTTAAAGGAATACTTCACCAATACTTCAAAATTACCATTTGTGTATCAATTACTCATCGAGTGTAACATTATGTTATCCTTATGGATTATCTGTGTAGAATGCAGACTAATAATTAATCATTTTAATTGAATTGTTGTACTTGTGTATATGTATGACTGTTAGCGTGTGCAATCTTATTTCTCATCTTTCTTTCACATCATTTTAATATTTTTTTCTCTCCTTTTATAATGGATTATGTATACACTGGAGAGTGCTCTGATCAAGCCCCTCTGAGGGTTTTTTGCACCTCTCCATCACATTTCTGTGTATGTTTATTAATTTGTGTTTTCTTACATATGTGTAAATCAAATCAAATCAAATCAATTCTTGAAGGAAACTTTTCGTTTTCTTCAAGAACTTTGAACGTTTTTGTCGTGTGGTTCCACGATGAACGAAAAATCTAAAAACAGAGTAACCACTTGATGAATTTAAGTAGTCTGGCTTACCGGATAAATAGTGCAGGCATAATTGCGTCCCTGCTTGATTGGTTTAAAGAAATTCAAACAAGCCAGATTTTTTTCCCCCTATACCCGAGTGAAAACGCACTGGAGCCAGACCTTACTCCAGCGCTGACAGCGCTGTGGAAATAGGTCTGACTATGCAAGACTAGAATTGAATAGAGGGCCACATTTAACAACAACAAAACTACATCAAAACATCTGTTTACAAACTCTCACACAACTCGTGCAGTATAATCCACGTCGTGTGCTCAGTACTTCCCAAACACATGAACTTCTGCTAAAACCTTACTATTTACAACACTTCCACACAGACAATCCCCAGTATGCACAGGCACACTGGACGGGTGTGTGTGGAAGTGTTTTAAATAGTAAGGTTTTAGCCAAAATACACGTGTTTGGGAAGTACCGAGCACACCACTGGATAAATGAGAGTTGGATTATACTGCACGAGTTAGGGCTGGGTAACGAACTTCGATACTTCGAACTTCCAAATTACTTCGATACTATCAAGTATTGATTGATATCATTCAAACCAAATTTTATTGAAATTTGGTTTAAATGATAGGGTATAAGGAGTAAATCAGTGAGCCAATAAGCATAAAGCATGCTTGTACCAAGATCTAATAATGCTGATGATTGGTTATCTAATGTTACACGTCATAGAGACATGCAGGAAAAACACACTACAGTCATATTCTGAGAGGCTTGACTGCAGTGTGCGTCACATAGGAGCTTAAAAATAAAAATAAAGATTTGTACTGTAATGTGTTATGTTGCAATTTTTGTTTTTTAAACTAGATTTTATAAAATTGGTATCGGAAAAAGTATTGTTCAGGAACTGATATTGAAGTCAAGGTTATGATACGCAGCCCTAGCATGAGTTGTGTGAGCTGATGTTTTGATATAGTTTTGCTGTTGTTAAACACGGCCCTCTATTACTTCAGTTTATCAAGGATTTACTCCGATTTTGGATTCTTCATTCACCATGCAACACTGCGTGAGTATTTGATATATAAATGGTCATTTTGACAGAGAAGTATTCCTTTAAGGCTCCGATCTCTCTGACAGTCCTGCTTTATATTATTTTGCTCCTCTCTGTGCCTTTTCTTCCATCTCTTTTACGCACGCTCTGCCTATTCTGGCAGCATGCCAGGGCTCACTCAAAAGGAGTCCTCACAGTCAAGTTGGTCCCGGTGCCACTGCAATCTGTTTTGACTTGTGATGAAGACAGAAGAGGTGAAGTATTGGAGAAATGGAGATGAGAAAGGATGAGAGGTGAGAAGAGCGAGCGGAGTGAGGGGGTTAGTCAGATGGAGTGCGGGGCATCCAGCTGTGGTGTTGTGCCTTGCTAGAGAATCCGCCTTCAGGCTCTCATCACACCTGTGTAACCACAGCTGCACGCACACACGCACGCACGCACACACGCACGCACATGCACATGCACATGCACATGCACAGAGAAAACAAGTGTGACAACACTGTGCTTCATAAAAAAGTGAACAAACAAAAATAACTCCAAAACACTTTTTAATTTCTATTTTATAAAACTTTTTAATTTTCAGATAAACATTATCTGTTATTTCAAGTGCACCAGTGTGTGTAAAATACTATTTCAGAATTTCAGTTTCTGTTCTACCACCACATTGTCTTTTATTTTGTTTAGTGTGCGTGTAATTAACCCTGATTCTAGACACCACACCACTCCACCACCAAAAGTCATTCTGTATTCTCTGATCACACCGTATTCACCAATAAAACATCAGAATATACCAATAAGAGTGCTCAAATCACACTTCACCAATAGATACCGCTGTGTGTTATTTTTATTGGAACAGCTGAACATCCAGTTCATGGAACGTGCAAATATTATCTCATTGAGGCATATTGAACAGTGTAAACATTTTATAAAAAGGCATATTGACTTTTTATTTTGCGGGCTTAGCGCCGCCCAATACGATTGTGGTTGGTTTAAAGAAATACAAACAAGCCAAAGTATTTTCCCCCTATCTCAGAATAATGACTCGTGCAGCCAGACCAGGTCTGGCAATGCAAGACAAGTATACAAGAAACTAGAAAAAATGCCAGTCACATAAAACCTCACAAAGAAAAAGCAAAATGTTTTTCCAAAAAATTGTATACTTTTTGTTTTCCAAGAGCTGTCTCACTACCATCTGCATTTTCTTTGTACATTACATTGTGGAACAATAGTGTCCATGAAGAGCACACTTAAAAACACGTGTACTTTTGTCATGTTTCCAGTGTGAACATACTACATACTCTAAAGCTGCTTAGAAGTAATACAGTATTCAGGGATGTGTACAATGTATTGAATTAAGTATCATGTCAGTTTAAAACTGCACCATGCCTGAAATCAGGCCTGAGAACTTTAAAGATCTCCTCCCGACACAAGTATGTAAAAATACTCTGCTATGATCAATATTTTGTTTAACATTTTCCCACAAAAAAAGTTAATAAAAAACTCAGAAAAAGGGGCTGGAAGCACATCTACTCTTCTCCCTCATTAAGAAATTCTGGATCTGGCCTCAAGCCCCGCCCACCAC
>JAOVVB010050108.1:0-14739 GCA_028570985.1 Heterobranchus longifilis
TACCACGCTCTGTCTGGGGGGGGGGGGATGATGTAACCTGTCCTGCAGCAGCCATATTGGAGGCTCTAAAGCAAACAGCCGACTACATTTCTGAATTTTAAAACATCAACTTACTTGGCATATTCATCAATACATTGATTAATTTCTGTCCTTTTTAAATGACAAAGTATCATTTTGCAACTGACGATTTTGAATTGTCATATTATGGAGAATTCTAGGTGACTTTTTAGCATTACAGTGTTGTAAATGTGTTTGGTCTTCACATTAGACAAAGCAATAATCCGAAAACCTGTGTTGTATAAAACACTCGCCGCCTGCAGGCTTGAATAGTAGCTCTGAAAATAAGTTAATTGCCAACACACTAAACTGCATAGTGACAAAAAGAAGTTGTGTATTTTGGCAAAAATATGAATGTTTAAAACATATTGAGCATATGAACATACAAAAGAGGAATTGGATTATCCTTCAGATGTGGTTTTGAGAAGTCAGATTATTGCTGGAATCTGCTGCTATTCTTGTGAATTCAAAGTAGGCTACAGCTAACGTTTGCTAAGCTAACGTAGCTACAAACCTTTGTGGGGGGGGGCACCTTTTTAAGTCTACAGTTATTAACAGTTTGAGATGCAAAACATACATTTTGTTACAGTAATTCTTTCGTGTATTTAGTAGAAGTTCACATTAGCATTAAAAGCACAATTTCTTCAATAAATTAGCTTGCTGGCTAGCTGCCTAAACAAGCACATATGTTTGTTTTTTGGCTTTGCTAAGCAGCTAATTAGCCAGCAGGTTAATTTCTAAAGCAACTACTTGGTGCTTCTGATGACAAACCTAAATGCTTGATACTCAAAACATTTCAGTGGATTATTCCTTAAATGTTTTCATTAGAAGCGTATTATCATTAAATGCACAGGTTTAATTAATTAGCCTGCTGGCTAGTTAGCAGGCTAACAAAGCCAAATAACAAAGTGTTTGTTTAGGTTGGCTGAGCTGACACAAGCTACAACTCATAATGCTAAAGTTTAGTTTTCCTTTTCCACCCACACAACTATCAACTGTATTTCTCTTATTTGTGCCTGGTTGTTATGTTCAGAAACTATTGTCATATGTCAAACAACAATGCAGTACTCTGTAACAGACATTCTTCCCCCATGTTATTGTGAAAGGACAACAAACTGACAGTTACAAAGATGCAAAAAAAAAAAGCGGCTAAACCAGAAAAACTGTGGTAACGACACATTCTTGAGAGCAATCTCACATCAAAACAGGCTGAGGCAAAGAGCCGAGCACCAAACTGAGCCATCATGTTTGATCTCTGCGGGCTCTCCCAACACTGTTCCCTCATAAAGTCGAGCCCAAAGAGCGCTGCCTGGAGGGCCAACACTGGGCTTTGATAACAGGCTGCCATAGCGGGGGGTAGGTGGTGGTGGAGGAGATGATTACTGGTAGTAGTGGTTGGAGGGCAAAACAGAAGAAAAGGGAACATTTGGTCATATGAAGACGAGAGGACGGACGGACAAAATGAAAACAACCGTGCCACTGCGTGTCTCATTACTGATTCCCCGTGGCAGCGCGTAACTAATCCAGAAGCAATCCGTATGGCTAAAAGCTCCTGACCTGGAGAGCTGCCGTGCTGGTTAGCTTCGGCCGGGGTGAGGAGAGACGACAGCGTTTAGTTGCGTTTCTTTTAGCGGGAATCAGAGCAGCAGATGTGTTGTGTGATAACAGCCTCAGGAAGGAGGAGAGATTCCTCCAGAGGGCTCGGAGCAAAAGGCCATCTGTTGAAAGCACAGACTCATTCATGTGCACACAGAGACACCTACTACTGACACTGCAAAATGCAGTATGGTAGATGGAGTAGCAGCTGCAGGAAAATATATGAAACAACAGCAAACACAACAGCCTAATATCCATGATGATGACGGCCATTTCTAAATAGCAAGAGGAAGCAGTTTTTGCTGTACAGGGACATTTCAAACAGATTACTGGACAACATATGCTTGCCTGCGCAGGACTGCTGGCCTACATATCAGGCTGCAAGTCAGACATGGTGTTTATGTTATTCACATTACGAGCATTTCTCAGCATTAGAATATTATTCCTACCGCAGAATCCATTTGAAATCGTAGAAACTCTGCACAAAAATACACAGCTATTCGCTGTAATTTGCAATCGAAAAGGCAAGCGTAATTAAACTGCACAATCAAAAGGTAGAGCTTTGTCAACTATTTTGATAATAAAATAATCATTACAGTAATTTTTAATGCAAAAATGGCAGAAAATGCTGTTTTCAGCCTCTCAAATATGCAAATTTCCTGCAGCCAAAACAAGACATTTAAAGACATCATCTTAGGCTTTGAGAAACTGGAATGGACATTTTCCACTATTTTCTGACCAAACGATTAATCGAGAAAATAATCAGCAGATTAGTCGATAATTAAAATAATCGTTAGTTGCAGCTCTAATTAAAGGGGTATTCCAATGATCTTATGCTTTCCTTTACTTATTACGATGTTTACTAGACAGCCAGTGAACTCGGTTGTATAATGTCTTCTGCAGCTCTCGAGGCAGCTTTCTAAAGTGGGTTTTTGGCTTGAAGTTCAACTTTATAAACAGATAGGCTGCATTACAAACTTGGGGTGTTGGAGTTGGAAAGATGTGGGTGTTTATTATCAGGCAGGGAGGGAAAGCATACACTCTGGGAATTGTAGGGAAATGTTTGACTCTTTTTTGCTTCAGTTTTAACCATTCGTGGTGTACCTCTTTAAACTTGATTTTGTCAATAACATCTTGCAGCTGCAGAGCACAGACAGCACCACTGAGGCTGCAGCTACCGAATACAAATGCCCAGCAGTGAGAATATGTAGGAAAAAAATTACATTTATAGAAACTCTGAACATAAACATACTGCTATTCACTGTGATGTGTAATGCAAATTGGAATTGTAATATTAAGAAACTGCACAATTAACTTGGTTTTGCCAACATCTTGTAGCTGTAAAGTGCAACAGCGCCATTGATGCTTCTGCACACAAATGCTGAACTGTGATGTGTACAGAAATACAAATGTACATCCTGCATGTCTTACAAACATATTCAGTCAAGGCATCCCATGCTTCCACACAAAGCACGACATGTGATGTTGTTTAGTCCATGTTTTTCAATGGCTGCAATTGAGGCGTTTTAAAAATGGTGTCCAATCCACTTTCATACTTATGATGCATTCTGTGTGAATGCTTGCTTTATTCCCCAAGTAACAGATGAACTTTCTTTCATTTTGAGTCAAAACTGACATGGTTTCGTAAAAGCTGAAAAAAAAAAAACAGTCTCTTCTGCAATATCAAGACCACAATGAATTAAAATTTTGTCTGTCACCAACTACAAGATGATACTGCACAATATGACTAGACTGTGTCCATTTTAAATTTGAAGATATAGAATAGTCATCCCCTCTACTACAGTTTCTAAGGTTTTTTCCCCCAGTGACCCAGTGGCTACAACCACAATTAATCAGATTATTTGATCAAGAAAGCAGATATATTGAATGGAAAGGGCTGACCGAGGCTATTCCTTCCTTTCCTGGTTTACATGAGGTTAAATCTTTAGCCTCGTGTTAATCACACAACTGTAATTCTTCAAATCCAGAGCTCAGCCTGTACGATCAGTTGCACAGAGTGTTTCTTTTTTTCAGGATGAAATCAACACGAGTCAATGTGTCAAAAATATGCTCAATGGTGAAATCAACTCCTTGAATTTTTTTTGTATTTCTGTACAATCTGCATTAGCTGCCAGAGCTGTGATGCAAGGTCAGCGGTGGGCATTGGTAGGACAGATGAGACACTTGATTGCATCGCCACTGGCGGCATCGTCTGCTCTATAAAGCCCCCCTCGTCCCTTCACTTGTTCACGCATCAGAAGTCGGGCTGTCGACAAATCCTCAAACTAACCAGATTTGTTCTTCAATTACCCAGGAATCTTTACCCCCTATGACATCCAACTTCAGCGAGAAGGACTACAGTTAAAACAGAACAAAGGAAAGGAACGAAATGTGTGCTTGCTCAATACAAAAGTAAATAACAGCAGCGGAGAGCTGAGTGTATACCTCAGCAGGAGAGGCAGAGAATGAGGTGAGCTCCCAGAGAGCTTTAGCGCTCCTCCTGGGGCACTTTATCTCATATTTCTGAGCTGAGTAATGACTGAAAGAGACTGCAGAACATCCAGGCAGTAGTATACAGGCTGTCAGCACCTCAGCTGGGATTGAAAAGGGAGTACAGAGGAATGCACGGTCCATGTACACAAAGCAAAATTGTAGCTGGGGAGCTGAGGCAAGCTAGATAATTAAACAGACACTTGAATACAGCAGAAAATACAGGGCCAGCATTGCATGTTTGATTGCAAATGCTGCATGTAAGCATGCATGGCACCTGATAAAACTGGGAGCACTGAAGGGAGTGGCAGTCACAAGAATGGATTTGTTTCATGGGAAGTTTTTGAAACACTGAACTGGATATAGACTTCCAAATCACTCCGTCACCCATCCAGTCTGACAAGATAACGGCTGTAAGCCAATAACTGCCAGTGAAGTGCAATCGTGCTTTTTTTTTAAAAAAACAAGGTGGTGTATTGCTTCATCAGGGCCTGCTGGCTGCACGGAGACGTAGGAAGGAAAGGTCCAGACTTCCTGCCTGAGGATAGAAACTGTTCAGGGGTCAGAGGAGGTGCTCCTCCACCCAGAAGCCTGAGCATACATGGACAAAATGAGTATTCCTCCTGAATTCCTGACATAACTATTATACCCTTTTCCCACCAAAATTATTGCATGTATATGCATGTTTTTTTAACCCTTTGAACTCTGCAATAGATATGGTCCGCCAGTGCCTGCCTACTTTTGCTTATTGTGATGGCTTTTCCTATATCTTCAAATGCTTCATATCCCTAAAATCTGTAAAACATAAGCTAAAAGGTTATGTAAGTCAATAAACCATAATAATTGATTAAAGTTTGTGAAGCAGTTTTGGACCGCACCTCATATTGTGATAACGTCATCAACAGAGTAGAACGAAAGACAGAAGCATTGGCTTTCTATAGAAAACAGAATGATGTCTCCAGCTATTATGGTTCTTAATTTAGATCAATTTATACAGGATCATGTAAACAACAACCTCCTGCGGCCATTACAGGAAATACACTGGCTCCGCCCACCATGCGTCAGCCCGTTTTGGACCGCACATAACATATTGTGATGACTTCATCAACGGCGTACAACATGCTGGCTCAAAGGTCAGAAGCCTTAGCTTTCTTCTAGCTATTATGGTTCTTATTTTAGATCGATTTAAACAGGATTATATAAACCACCCCCCCACCCGCGACCGCCTGCAGGATGTCTGTTTTCAGAGGGTTAAATGCAGGAAAACACACTACAATACGCAATAGGCTACTTTCCCATTGCCAGTAGATGAGTGTGACTTTTTTTTCCTGGTATGTAATGTTCGACATCACGAAGGTGCCGGAAAACAGGGTTAGTAAAAAGTAGAAAGCAGCATGGAGGCTAGTGAAAATGTTACGACGGTTACTTCTTCTTTGTATCTGTTACTTATTCAGTCTCTCTTTCAAACTTGGTGCAGACTAATTTGGAACAATGTTCGAGCGCTGCTTGGGCGGAGAGTCTCGGAGACGGACAGAATTTGTGACTGCGATGACAAAGGGTCGCAGAAGTTACAGACAGAGGTACCGTGCGTCAGGGGGTGAGAATTAGCGGATCCACCCAAGTGTCATGTTTCCATCACTGCCCATCGGAGTTGGGGCTGATAAATACCCGTGACTACTGCAGAGTAATTTGTCCCGGAAATGAATGCTGTTTGTAACCTTTCCCACTAAAGACAAAAAAACAGATGTTAGTGGGCGTTTTGGCCAGTGGGAAAGGGGCTATAGAAGATCTGGGGAAGTGAGACAAAATATCGAAATCAAAACTCAAGAAGGTTTCCCTGAATCATCTCACTAAAGTTTGGAGCATGACAAAAACTCAACCTCCTGAAAACAAAGACTTCCATAACATGCTACATCTGTTTCCATTGCACTGACTATGACAACACTATGCAGTGTTTCTACTGTGCAATCTGCCCCTGGATTCATACAGCTGAGAAGCACATTTGAGTTTATGTGCTCCCACTTGTCCGGAGGGGGAAATGCTCTCGGAAGAAAAAACTTTCAGGAATGTTTGGAATTCAGCAACATGTCATAAGTCTTCGAACTTTCAAGTGTTGCTGGAGAGCTCTGCTGCAGTGTCAGAAGTGCATGGAGGAAAGAAAACAAACATATTGTAACGGAGCAACCGAGGATTTATTTTTTCTATTCTGCGAAAGAAAAATAGGAGGTGAACCCTCGAAAACACCTCAGCAGGAGTGGTAGTTAGTGTAGTCTGAAGCAGAATGGGTGTAAATCCAACTGATAGGTCGTAGAGCTCACATGGCACTGACTTTGCATCGGCTGCTGATCGCTGCAGACTGGACAGGGTGAGATAAGTGAGACAGGAGGCAGCTGAGAGCTAATGCTCTGTGGTTTGTTGTATTGATGCGGCTGTCTGACATCCAGCAGCTGATTAGGAATAAAAGTGGAGCCCAGTGGATATGAGATTACAAGAAAGACACGTTTAGGATCTGACCGAGTGTAACTCAAGATATTTCCTGGTCATTTAGTTCCTTTCGCCATAGTACACACAGTGACGTACAAAACAGATGGAAGATGGTGTCTCTGCCAGTTGCAGTACATCATTTAGTGATAAATCTTGTGTTGCGGTTCCATCTTCCATGTCACGGTCTTGTGAACGCAGCGTCGTGTAGGGACTGGACAATAATCGATTTTAGCGTGAAACGCGAAAAAAAAACCATTACTGTCAAAGAAACATTATTGAGATCAGGGAGATTAAGATCAGAGAGCTGCAGGGAGATTATGCGTTCAGATTTTTAACTGCAGCGAATGAGCGAATTTGCGTAATTCGCATCATCGCGTCGCGTAATTCCTGTCATTCACGCCGCGTCATTCGAGTCTTTACATTGACTTTATATGCAATTAATTTGTGCAAATTCATTTATTCGCTTCTGGTGTGTACACATTAGCCGTCATTCTCTGTCCATATTATCTGCTGAGGAGGTTTACATGTGTATATCCCACCATCAGCTGCTGCGGAAACAGTAATGTGTAGACTTGTCCTGTTTATTTAGTTAATTTATGTGAAGTTAAATTAAGACGTTAATCTACCTCAGTGTTCTTTAGTGTTCTTGCAGTTGATTTAATAAAAAAACAAATGTTTTTTTCCCTGTTTCCTCTTATTCAACCCCCCCCCAAGAAACAGAGCTAAAAGGAGAGTTGAATTTAACCTATAAGATCCAAGAAAAAGCTGCTACACATCTTAATAAAAATGACAAAGATCTCATCAACAACATATTCAGTAAGCATCCAAACCTTTAAATATGACACTGTGAGAAACCGATGGTCAACAAAAGCCACCGAAACACAGACAAGGTCACTGGAAGGTGTTAAGAATAAGAAAAACCTGCAGACTTAACAACTTCAATCCTACCGTGAGCGAACTCTTAGCTCTTAAAATAAAACCCTCAGCAGTACGCTACATGAATTCATAATTCCTCCGGGGCAGATGGAGGCTGACTGAAAGGCCATAAGGTCTACCTGACCTTGAAGAACTGCCAGCGCACAATTTAAATATATTCAGTATGTCAGGGGGCAGACACAAAGGAGAAGTCTGCACATGGAGGAAACTCATTAAACTTTCTTGAGTGACTATCAATTGGTTCATCCAGGCAGAAAGTCTCTGTTCTATACCTGAAACATACTAACTAATAAACAAATAAACACAAACATTAATCTATTTTTCAGACCATCTGAGTGTTGGAGGCTTCGCTTCTGGGTCACCCTGACACAGAAGCTGTTTGGGTGGATTATTCACACTTTTCTACATTAAAAACAACAGTGTGAATTAGGGATGGGCATCAGCACTCGAGTAGTTGCTTCTTTTTATTTGCTTTGGCTCGTGCCAGCCAATCAAAGTAATGCATACAGTAACATTATAACATTAGAATAACATTCAACGCGCAGCAGGGTTGGAAATTAGCACCAGCCACATGCTGGTAAAATATGCAAGTGGCTGCTAGATTTGCTGCACTCACCCACCAAAAAAACAATGGTAATCTATTGAGCGGAAGGTGGACAAAAAAAATCCTTTCCAATCTTTACATGCTCATAAAGTTATTTTTATAGTATGATTGTTTTGATCACAGGTAACAGCGTTGGGCTAGCCCACGAGTGGATTCGACACATACTGTTACTACAGTAGCTGTATGGGTTGTCTATTCATCTAGTGGTAAGTTAGCAAGTTAACATTACGTTAGCTAACATCATGTTAGCCAACATAACTTGTGGATATTTCATTAGAATTAAATGACATGAGTTCACATGAATAAAACTTGATCTGCTACTTTGACAAGTGGCTTATTCCAGCCACCAAGCTAATGCATATGGAAACATTATGACATTACAACAACGCTAAACACTCAGTTATTTGCTTACATGCTACTTTAAGTTCAAGACGTCATCAAACACTCATATCGGACACTATTCTTACAATGTTTTTTTTTGCGAGTACAGTATAAGTACTCAAATCCCTATCCAACAACAAGTAGATAATTTTAGTCTGAAACAATGATGTCAGTAGTATACACCCAATTTTCTGAAACTCCTACACTCTAACCAGACCGTAAAAAGACCAGTCCACCCGTCTGGACCAAACCAGCCCCAGTCGGCTGAGGGGGAAGGAGTGACAGGTGGTCAGAAAGGATGAATGGGCCCGGCTGGTAGGCTGACAGCCGCTAGGCCTCGCCATGCTGGGAGAAAAACCAGGCCACTCCGAAGAGAGAGAGAGAGTCGGAGAAAGAAGGACAGGAAACGAGGACTCAGAATAACCCAGAGAGACAGAACTGTGTTAAAAAAAATTGCCACCTGCTCTCTTCCAGGGAGAGACACATTAATTCACCTGAGAAAACAGCACAGGACAGGTAGTCCAAGGTTATATGACCAGGACACGTGGAGGACGTATCTCTTTGATCGACGTGTCCCCTGACACGAGATGCTGCATTGATTACCACATGTCAGCCCACATTTCAAAACTGCTAATTTAGGAGCACAAGTGGGCATCATGCTGGCTCAGCAGGCAATGTCACATGTCACGAGCTTGCAACACTGCATCTGATCTTCATATGACCTCTTGTTTTGCCACACATATTACTTCCATTTCCCGATACTGTACGCTGTTTATTCAACCCCCCCCCCAGGAATTCCTGGTAGAGACAGTTCAAAGAAATGTACATGACGGTAAATTGTTCCAGCCACACAAGAACCGTATCACGTTTTCCAGATCAGTAACTATTGGTTAGTTAATCGATTAGTTGTTCAACAGATGATGACCTCGATATCGATATTGCAACAATATTGTATGGTTGACTATTGGTGCTTCCACAAAATATTTATACAATGAGATTTTTGATAAACTAAATAATCATTCATCAGTAATATGGACACAGTTACTAGGTGGGTAAAGGCAAATAATAAAACAGCTGGAACTGGTAAGTTCAGAAAAGTACATCACTTTACTGTGATGCAGCCTTTAAAACCAGGAAAAGGCAACACTTATGCCACAGTATGATACACGAAATCTGAGACAATATAGTGTCATATCATGATATCGATATAATATCAATATTTGCCCAGCACTAGATTATTTAATCAAGTATTTTTCTGTCAAAGAAATGAAAAAAGCCCAAATGTAAAACTTCTCTGAGCCCCTAACACCATGTCCACATTGCTTGTGTAGGCCATCAGTACAAAATCCAAAGATATTCAATTAACTGTCATATGACAAAGAAAGGCTGCAAATTTCCACTCTGGAAGCTGGAACCATTGAAAAATTAAACTAATATATTTTCAGAATAGTTGCAGATTAATATTGTGTCAATCAACAAATCAATTAAGAGGTTAATCGTTTCGACAGCTGTCCTCGAACTAAAGAAATTCTTAGTTGACTAACACTCATGATTTTGTCGACTAATCGATTAGTTGATTTAATCGACAGATCTGTAAAACTGAATTTCTCCACAAAGAATTATGCAAAAGCATCACTTTAAATCTTGTGTTTACCAGAGATGTGCTCAGAAGTTTCTTGGAAATAAGTCATGCAGCATGTCATTAACAAATTACTAATCGACTAAAGAAATCTTAGTCGACTAAAACCAAAATGAACGATTAGTCGACTAATCGACTAAGAGGGGGCAGCCCTAATCTATCAGTTCTTAATATCAAATACAGCCTGAGCACAAGTGACAGAAAATGAATTTTGGTATTAATGTGTTTAACAAGTCATGCAGCTCTCTCAGCGTGGCCAGGTGGCCCACTTTACATACCGTGTGTGTCCTTGTCACAGAGGTGAAACACACTGACTTACATTAATTAAAAAAACAAAATGTGAGCAAAATATATTTCTAGGGGACAGCAAGCATTTGTGCAAAAATGGTTTTTTTTCCTGCCATATATATAGTAGGGCTGTGCTCCAAAAATCAATACGTATACAGCAACAAATGCTGTAAATATTTGCATTTATTAGAAATAGAATATTTAATTTCCTGTCTGATCTCTGTGGGCCTGAATTTTAACTGTTTTAAGTTGTGTGATCACTGTTATACAGAATAATAAAGAACAGCTTTTGTAGTAAATTCTGAAAAATCTACGTGTATAGCGATTAGTATCAAATCGTGTACTCCGTATCGTGATACGTATTGAATTGTGAGGTTGTAGGCAATACCCAGCTGGAATACATGGGATGAACAATTAAACAGAATTCTATCGAAATCGCAGTATGGACAAGTGCAATATCCAAAGCACAGCAGGCGCAATATTTATTAAAGGCAAAATATGTGTCAAAATATAATTCTGAATTAAGTAATGTGGTGCTGCAAAGATGTCCTGGCCTACAAATCGTATTCTACGGACTTTAAGAAAAAAAAACATTGCTTGGTACTGATCCTCGCAAAAAATCATGATCATTTTAATACATTTTTCAATGAAAATGAGAATAATGATGCAAAAATGATTATTCCCTCCAATATCGTGAAACATATCCCAATTGCAATGTCAGTCAAAAGAATAACTAGGAATATATTAAAATTCAACCCCCCAGATTAATCTCTGTGTAAATGTCTTAATTTGAAAGGTTGAATTTTTTTGGCTCTACTATTAAGCCACTTCCTGACACAGAGAGAGAAGGCATTTCCAGGGAGTCAGTGTTCAGTCAGCAAACAGGAAGCATAACTCTGACCTGTCAGTGTGTCATATACCACACACGCACACACACACACGCACACACATGCACAAACATAGACTTTAAAACCCTCCTGTGGACAACAAAAGTCACGATCAAGTTGGAAAGAAAAGTGGGGCAGTGATCTGCTGTTAGTTAAACTTTCACCATCTGTTTCACCGCCTGCTGAGCTGCATACAGTCCACACTGACATCACCACAGCCTCCACGACAAGAACAGAGAGAGAAGAAGAAGAAGAAGAAGAAGAAGAAGAAGAAGAAGAAGAGGGACGGAAATGTGAAGGAGGAGTGCTGAAAGGACGAGCCGATTCAAGCTGAGGCATGTTGATATGTGCGTGGTTCAGTTCAGAGTGTGTGTGTGTGTGTGTGTTTCTATCAGAGGCAGGCAGAGAGAGAGAGAGAGAGAGAGAGAGACAGAGTATCTACAGCAGACAGAGAGGGATTATGAAAAGTGCACTGTTAGTCTGACACTCTCTTCACACAGAGCTCACAACATGCGCCGAAAAGCCTAAAATCCAGATTTTTATGTCAGCGTTTTAAACGAGCTGCTCTGCTAAAACACAGGGACAGAATCACAAATCGGTTCGAGGCATGAAACAGAACTTTTCATAGTTAAAGTTAGAATAAATATACTATATATCCATCCCTACTTTATCCACAGCTACATGAAAATTACATTTGGAGAAGTAATATTTGTGTGCACTTCCTTTGCCTATTTTGCATCTCATTATTTTGGATGTCAGCAGAGATTTTTAGTCCCATGATGATCGAAAAACTATATTTGGAGCATCTATTTACCAACAGCAAATACACTCAAATCTTGTCAGCCTAATAAAAAGTGATTAACCACCTTTTCACACTACACCTTAACATCCAACACTAGCATACTTGCACTTCATTTTCTTGAGAAAAAAAAAATAAATACAGTAATCTAACTGTGCTTTTAGTTAGTTATTTGACAGGGATGCACTGTCCATTTTTTTCTGTGTAGCTTCTATTGAGTTTAAATGCACTTATTGTAAGTCGCTTTGGACAAAATATGGGCAAATATGAGCAATTAAATGCTGGCCTTAAAATGAGTATGAGTATTGTTATGAATTTAAAACATTGTGCCTATACAATACCAAAGTTTTAGTAGCAATATGTTTAAAAAAGTATTGCAATACCTTATGGTTTTTCTTTTTGTCATTTAACAAAAGAAGCCAACGTTCTGAAATGTTAAATGATGTCTAATCTCATGCATGCATACAATAACGTTGCCTTAATAATAAATATCTAGAAATTACAAAATTATGATTTAAATCTGAAAAGTCTGAAAAGAACTACAAATCTGTGGTGCCCTGGTGGCTCACCTGGTAGAGCGTGCACCACATATGGCCCAGGCCACATCTACATCACTACGTTTTCATTTCAAACCACCATCTCCAGCCATAAAAGCATTTTAGCACTGTATCAGAACTAATCATATTAAAACAACTGAAGATGCCATTTCAGGGGCTCAGAAACATTGGAGTAATGTGTACGTGAGGCATAATCATAACAAAAGATTATGTGTTTTAAACCGAAAACATTGTAATGTGGATGTAGCCTCGGTCCTTACCACAGAAGGACAGTTTTAACTATTTTGCTGCATGTCGTCCCCTCTCGCCCCTTTCCTGCCAATCTTCAGCTGTACTATCATAAGAGGCAAAAAAAGCCTAAAAAAAAAAGAACTACAGACCAGACATTCATGTATGTGGGTTCAATGCCCAGCCCTACAAAACATGACAGTCTTTTCATTTTGGTAGGAAAGACACTATGCAATATCAGCAACAAATATGGGCCATTGGCAACTGTGGTCAAGATATCAGCAGCACTGGCCTTCAAAACTTCCAAAATACAGTCAAGCAGCGAAAGATTTACTCAAAAGTAAACACATTTCCATTGTTTCTGCTTTTGTATGTAGATCTCAATACTGTCATTGTGGGAAATCAGTTTGTAATGCCTCTATCTCATGTTACAGCTGGCTGTGGTAAACAAGAGCCTTACAAGGAAATTCCCACATCCATTCATTCCACTGTATCTGAACTCTCGTGATAGATACGTGCACGAAAAGTTGCTTTTTAAAAGCAGCTGGGGGAAAAAAGCTTCACTTCATTTTTGAACTCATGTCGGACAAAAATGACAACCTTCTTGTCCTGTAGTATTTGCGTGGGTTGTAACTGGCTCAAAGCTTCAGAGCTATGCCTCACAATACCGAATCATCCTAGGACACGGAAGAAAACAAAATTACAGGGAGTCCTTGGGGAGTACAGCTGGAACGGACACACCCTCTGTGTAGCTGATATGGTGGGTTGTCTTCCTGCTGCAAAAATGTTTTCTCACCAACCAATGTTTGTCTGTCGCTCAGTTTGTTCTCTGGCTTTTCTTTTTTTTATTTTTTATTTTTAGAAGTGGCTTACCACAGATATATTCGTGCTAAATTAAAAAATGTAAAAATGCATCTGTGGTCATCATGACACCATAGTGAAGTTCCACTGTGATCATAATTTCATTATGACACATATCTACATCAAAATATTACTTAAAGGTCCCATATTGTGCCAATTTTCAGGTTCATACTTGTATTTTGGATTTCTACTAGAACCTGTTTACATGCTTTAACATTCAAAAAACACATTCTTTTTCTCATACCATCTGTCTGAATATATCTGTATTCACCCTGTCTGAAATGCTCCATTTTAGCGCCTGTCTCTTTATGCCCCCTTCCCAAAAAAGCCCAGTCTGCTCTGATTGGTCAGTGCTTCCGGGTCTTCCACATCTGCGCTCTTGGCATCTCTGCACAGTCATTGCAGCTGGGGAATGACTGTAATGTCGCTGCAGCAGCACTTTCTACCTATAGTATAGTTGTGACATCACAACCGTGCGGAAGTCCTGACGGCTCGTTTAAAGGCAGTTTCTGAATGTGGGCTGTGTGTGTTTCTCTGTGCATTGAGCGTTTGGATACTTTCACAGTATTTATATAGCACCTAGTAGGGATGGGACAATAATTGATTTTATCGTGGATCGATCACAATAAGTTGATCGTGGTGAATTTCCATTATCGGGATAATCGTGAATATCCTCATGAATTGACTGTAGTTTACTATTGTGTCCTATCTGTGATGCTGTAAAAAATATTTGTTTCTTCATAATAATTTGAGAAAAAAAACTCACAATTGTATGAGTAAAAAGTCACAATGTTTTGAGAAAAAAGTTGGAATGTTAACAGAAAAAAAAAGTCCCAACAAAGCAAAATGTTAGGTAAAGTGTGTGTGTGTGTGTGTGTGTGTGTGTGTGTGTGTGTGTGTGTGTGTGTGTGTGTGTGTGTGTGTGTTTTAGT
>JAOVVB010050142.1:0-14738 GCA_028570985.1 Heterobranchus longifilis
CTGTCCGCTTTGTGGGATAACTGGCACCGAGAGCTACTGTGCTGTTGTTGTTGCAATGTATCGGTCACTGACAGCTGAGTGAGCGGCGGTTTAGCTGCCGCACAGGCTCGCTCTCTCTCTGCCTCGGCGCTAAGCTGGCGAACTTTGTCGACTTGTCATATTCCTTGATGTGACTAACCTTCAAATGTCTGTTGAGGTTTGCGGTGTTGAAACCTTTTGCTTGCATTCCTCCGCGAGGGATTTCCTTGGAACACACATTGCAAATTGCAAATATATTTGTTTCAGATACTTCCCAGACTGGCGACACCATCTTAGTCTTGATGCTGCGTTCAATGTGCACTTGGAGGTGGAGGGATTTCGCGGTCGCGTGTGATTGCCTCTTTTGATCGGGCTTTATTTAGGCCACAGATCAAACCGATTAGCACGCATATCGGCCGATCGTTAGCGGTGACTGATCGATCAGAGCACCCTTAATATTTACTGTCTGTGGGACGGAGAAGGCAGAGGAGGACAGAGAGGAAGAGGCATGCGAGGACATAGAGAAAAGAGATAAACAGAGAGGGTTGGAGAGAAAGCAGGAGAGAGATGTGAAATGTTTGGTTCAGTAGGAACGCAGCTCCCACCGAGCAACAGAGAGCTCCCGAGGAGAGAGCCAGACTTCCTCAATTACCTCCTGCTCAGTGTAAACAGGAACACACATCTGTAGCTGTGTTTCCACACGCTGATCCTAACCAGACTCTTACCAAACAGAGCAGGAGGCTGCTTTCATGTAGCCAACAGTGAGAAGATTATGCTTCTTGTTTCCACAAGAAACAAATAATTATGTCTGTTGACATTTTGTAGGAATGCTGCTTCCTTTACATGCAGACAGAACAGTTAAATGTAAGATATTTATCCCAATTCTTTATCTCCCTTTTTATCATGTTGGCAACATCTGTGCTTGCTGGCACTTCTGCGCTAAACAGTTAGGATTTCCATTTAGGGATGTTAATAATTAACAGTTTAACTGTTAACCGACATTAAGAATTATTACTATCAGCTAAACCAACTTTTTTGCACCCCCGGGGATGGGGGGGGGGGGGGGGGGTCACAAGTAATATGACCTTTAAAGAAATCTTTGCTGATTAAAATCCAGCTCTCTCTCATCCTGGTGTGAGCTCAGTGTGTAAATGACACGGCGAGATCCCCCAGTGCGTGTCCATTGCGGTCGTCATCTCGGCAGATCTCCCTTCCGTGCACCGCAACCACGGAGGGATGCCAAGCAGCACCCTTCCACACGCAGAGCCCACAGCAAGATGACACAATCGTCAAAGCATCTATTTGGATATTAAACATACTGCACATATTTCTCTCTCAGAACGTTGCAACTCACCAACATCACTGATTCAGTGGGAGTGCTGGGCTGGTTTCGCTGCTTCCACAGCTTTTCTCCACACATCACACACAGGGGGGGGGGTCAGAGCATGCAAGTCAGTGGTCGCAATAAATCCATGTTTAAGGTAGAACTTGTCATATTTCCTATTTGAAGGAAGCTCTAGTGAAGGCCTCTGCTCTCGCTGCGCTATCATCATCGTTAGGTCTTTTATCTCCCCTGCTGAAGAAACTCTCAAGCACTGTTTGTTTTTTATTCATGATTTTTACTCGCTACGCTGCAACACACACACATCTAGTAGGTCAGCAGGTGATGCCCGGTAATGACCTTGTGTGTGTGTTGTGTGCGTGGTAGGAGTGAGGAGGAAAGGTGCAGTGCAGACAGGCCGTGCCAAGATCAATGTTATTACATTCTATATCATTTCCTCGTGGCCCGGTAGCAAAAATTAAAAGATAATAACAGTTTGTTGTGTGGTAAAATAAAAATAGGTTATACAATCTATTTTTGAACTAATAGTTAACTTTGCGCAAAGGTGGGTTTTGCTCCTTTTTTTCTGCTCTGTTCGTGGCTCTCAGGAACGGCTGATGCGCAGTGGGCGGAACCAGTGTATTTCCTGTAATGGACGCAGGAGATTTTTGGTTACATGATCCTGTGCAAATCGATCTAAAATAAGAACCATAATAGCTAGAGACTTCATTATTTTTGCTGCAGAAAGCTAAAAGGCATATGTCTTTGTGTGTTGATGATGTCATCAAAATACATGACGTGCGGTCCAAAACAAGACAAACTGTTGCAAATGCCTTAGCACTCATAATGAGCATATCTCTAAAACAAAAAAAGTACATATTCAAATAACATATAGTATAGTAGTATAATATTTGTGTTAACAAATATTTTAGAAATCTTTTGGATCAATATGTTTTGTGTTTTTATTTAGTAAAATGTGATCAAAAAACATGTCAGATTTTTGTAATCCTTTTTATTTATGACACAATTTCAATGCTTTAATCAATTATTATGGTTTATTGACCTACATAACCGTTTAGCTGAGGTTGTACAGATTTTAGGGATGGCATCACAAAAAGCAAAAATAACGATGTCGGCAATGGCAGACCATTTCTTTTTTTCAAGATTATTGTTTTGGCTTTTTCTACCTTTATTGATAGTACAGCTGAAGATTGACAGGAGTGAGAGAGAGGGGACGACATGCGGCAAAGGGCCACGGGCATGAATCGAACTGGGGTCCGCTGCGGCGAGGACTTTAGCCTCTGTATATGGGGTGCACGCTCTACCACTGCGCCACCAGCACACCCCCTGGTGGACCGTTTATTTTGCAGAGTTCAAAGGGTTAAGCGAACTTTTGAAATGTTGCAAAAAAAATTATTGCAAATGCAAATCAGGTGTGTTTCGGTTATGATAGTCTGGCTTACTATGTGAACAGTGCCGGGATAACACCTTACTTCCTCTCTGGGAAAAAACCCTGGTGAACAGGAAGTCCCTCCCCCTTTCGTGTGGTTCTCAAAGTCCCTTTGCTGTAGCCGGGGCGTAGCGCCGCCCAAAACGATTGTAATTGGTTTAAAGAAATACAAAGGCCGGGGAGTTTTTTTCACTATACCAGAGTGAAAGTGCATTGAATCCCGACCTCCCCCCCAAGCATGGACACATCACTGTGGAGATAGGTCTGGCTTGGGGCGGCTGTAGCTCAGTGGGGCGGCTGTAGCTCAGTTGGTAGAGCGGTCGTCCACTAACCGGAAGGTCAGCGGTTCGAGCCCCGGCCCCTGCAGCCTGCATGTCGAAATATCCTTGGGCAAGATATTGAACCCCAAAAATTGCCTCCCGGGCGCTAGAATGTAGTTGCCCACTGCTCCTAAATAGCTAGGATGGGTTAAATGCAGAGAACACATTCCTTGTATGTATGTAAAAAGATGTACTTGGCAATAAAGAATTCTTCTTCTTCTTCTTCTTCTTCTAAATAAATTAAAGGGTTAATTGAAAAGGCATTGAGACATTCATCCATTCAGTGAGGAAAACTTCATTGTTCAAAATTTTGGATGAGTGTGTTATTTGCTATGACTATTTCCTGTATAAAGGTCTGCAAATGTCTTCAATACAGTTTTAATTTGACACCATAAATCAATCAGTCATGGTAAATGCGTAAACATTTTAAATGATAAATTGAATAGAAGGAAAGAATAAATCTCTTCAAAAGAAGAGTTAATTTGTAACAAAACGAAAGATAAAAGCCATTCTTAAAATGACTGATATTCCCCTGAGTGCACAAATAAATAAAAAGATATCTGAGATATCTTATCAAAACAACCAAATGCCAGTTTGAGTGATATTGCCTGGGTTGGACATAAAAAAAAAACATGATTTAGGAAAAATAAATAAAAACGTAGATATCGTTTTTGGCAAATTAACTCTTCTATTCCATTAATTTCAGCTAACCTCATAAAGACTGA
The DNA here is from genome assembly GCA_028570985.1 of Heterobranchus longifilis. NCBI lineage: Eukaryota > Metazoa > Chordata > Actinopteri > Siluriformes > Clariidae > Heterobranchus > Heterobranchus longifilis. The sequence goes on from JAOVVB010050142.1 coordinate 3,835, forward strand.
TGTATGTCTGCAGGTAATATAAGATAAAATACAGTTTATAAATTAATATTTCAACAGTAGAAAGTGGATTCACTCATATGAAACTGTTACTACTTGTGTTTACACCATTATTCCAGGAGGGGGCAGTACTTCACCATCTAATCTAACTTCACTGACTGAATGTCTGTTAGACTAAAATTTGTATTATTATTATTTTATTTTATTTTATTTTTATGTAAGATAACTTTGGATCTGAATTGTTTTGAGAGTAGACTCAGTTTGTCGGGTATAGAGGACAATTAAGTGTGTTGTATTGATGAGATTACACACATTTTCATCAATAAAATGATTCAATAATATTAATTGGTGTGTTTGGCATTGATACTTCAGAGAAATAAGAACGCAAGCAGTTTCTCTGAAGATTCTTCATGTACAATTACCTAATTAATATTGGAACATCAGTATAATTGCCTTCAACAAATGAGACAATCACTGCGGAAATTGGAAACATCTGCATTGCATTCATTGTATTTTATACATACTGTATGGCAAGTCCTTTTAAGATTTGATCACCTTGCATCATGAACTACACATCTTTAAAAAAGGAAGAAAAAAAAGAGAAAGTACACCAGTCTACTGCGGTGCTACAAGAGCAAATCGTTCACAAATTAATGGATAATAACATATATTATGTGCCACTCGGCAACATTTCCCGGGATAACACTTCTATTGTTTTATGACAAAAAACTAAATTGAATCAGGCAACATTATGTTGCATAAAGAGGAGAACGGCTGCTGTTGTGCGTTTGTATCTCCTCCTTGTGTCTGTTTCCTATCCGTTCCCTTTTCTCATTGAATAATGAACAAAACAGAAACATCAAAAAGATCCTCTTCATTACAGGCATCAGGAGAAATGTGGTAATCGCTTTGAGAATAAATAGCACTGGCATTGACCTCATTTGTAGTGATTGCAGAGTAATTATATGAAGATGACATAATGGAATTAGTGAAATGTTGCACAGTAAGCCCAGTAAGTATTGATTTGGTTATTTGCAGCTTAAAATACATATATAAAATATATATAATCATAAAACTGGACTAAATTTAAATGTTTTTAGACATTTTGGTTACATATAACTGTTGTTTTAACAGTTTTTCAATAACTATATATTAGTGTAAAACATGAAATATAGCCATTGAATACTGTTGAAACAATGGTTATATTTAACCATGTGTGAAGGAAAAAAATATGGGTTTTTTTTAAATAAATTCAGCCCAGTTTTAAGCTAGACATCAAGACATTTTTTGACCTGCAAATCCATAAATCAATGCTTTCTGGGATCATCAACACATTACAGATGAAGTATTAAATGAGGTAGTTCAGATACAACACATCAAACTATCTCTAGCCCTGCCCCCTGACCCATCAGCTCCAGGCCAAAAAGCCACATTTCACCACTCTGGCTGAACTCTAATATGACCGAAAGTTTCCCAATAAACCTCCCCAGTTCATCCGTGTGTTGAAATCCCCTGATCAAAATTCATTTTCCCGCCCTGCTCTTTTACCTTGCCAGCTGTCGTTGCAGACACAGAGCTTCTCTCCGGTCAGGTCACAGTAGCCGCGGCCCGGGCTGCCACAGTTATCCCTGCAGTACGGGATGTCGCAGGCTTCTCCTTTCCAGTACTCCTCGCACTCACAGTACACTCGACCCGAGACGGAGTTCGCTGTGCTGCATCTGCCGTGGCCCGAACAATTGTTGGGACAAGAGTTTATCCTGAGGGAGACACAGTGAGACAGGAAGTCAAGGCAGTTTTTCAAGGTTATACAGAACCATGGACCCAGAGAATACCTCTGTGAAGTCAAGGTGAAGCTGGCAACTAGTTTAGGCAACTGCAATGTTGTGATTTATCTTGCTTAAAGTAACATTTATGTATATAGTAACATTATATAAAATATAAAATAATAGGTAAGAAATTATTTAGCTCCCCTAATCAATATTTTCCTTTTAACAATAGATTAAATGACTATATGGAAGTGGTTGTGGTGCTGAACCTACTGAAAATGATCAACAGGTCTGCAGATCTATGGAGCTTTTCAGCCGCACTTTTACTGGATCGTTTGAGAGCACATTCATGGTATGGTTCAGTCTCTGCACTCTCATCAACCACATTTCTAGACACAGCAGGGAGCTGTTTTCAGTGAACAAGCTCTAATAAACTCACTGCACACTACCTGCACAGCAGCAGCAAAATACAGACAGACAAAATCAGAGACTAGCTGTTGAAGTGGCACATCTAGCAGCTGCTAAAGGGCCAGACATCTTTGCTCAGGAGCTGGTGGAGACCAAAGCAGAGCTAAAAGGAGAGTGAATGTTCAACTTTTACAGGATGTCTGCTGACAATGAAAAGACAGTCTTGATATTCCAAAACAATGAACTCAGCTGAGACATTTCCTGTCAGGAGACTTCAGAATTTATTATTGCACTTATACCATGGCCATATTTAAACAGTAAGTGTTTGCAAGAAGCAACCTCCAGGGCTGAAAAATGGCCACTTGAGGCTGGTTCCAAAAGCGAGTCATTCTCCATAGACCCCCATGTTAAAATGCCAAACTTTATAGCAGAAATAAACATGTTTACAGCCTGGTACAAAAAATAATTTTGGTCTCTAAAGCTAATTTCCCCATTCATGACAACTGTAGAGGGGGTGAATCTTTTATTTAACTCACCTTTTTAAATAATACTGAGGCTTAAAGTTATGCATCATTATAGGCATGGCCACTTTGAGTGACAGGTGGATGCAGTCACAGGTGGCATAGCCTGTAGAGAGAGATAACCGGCTTCATGCCACGAAGCAGAAGTACTTTAATATAGATTGCGCATTGATTTAGAACAATGGTTAAAATGATGACCAGAACTATGTTTGAGATGTCCTTGTACATGTTATTTAAAAAAAAAACTACCAGCCAATTTAGAAAAGAAAAGCATTTTCCATAGCTGTGGTATAAGAGTCAATATTTAAGTAGGATAATGCTCTCATGTGGTTATGAGAAATAACACATTCTGTAAAGGTAAAGTAGCCTTGACATCAGTCATTCTTGCTTATTCATTAATAAGATGTAGTGAAGAATGACTGGAGCCACTGGATCCATGACATAAGATGTACTGCAGCACTGAACATTTTGAGAGGGATGCACTTCCAGTTTTTGAAGATCTACCTCTTGTTCACATTGAGTCTGAATGCACTTATTGTAAGTGGTTTTGGACAAAATGTCTGCCAATTAAATGAAATGTAACAAGGAACCATGGGACGCATAACAGAAATGGAGCAAGACAGATATAATTTAAAAAGAGAGATACAGAAGGACGTAAAGGAAAATACACAAAGGAGACTGAATATGAGTGACCATTAGATGCAGAACTAGGAGCCTAAATAATAGGGGAAAAAATAAATGACACACAAAAAAACAAACTGTACAAAAATGATTGATACACTGATCCTCCAAATCTCTGTAATATCAAATAAATACAGATGCTGAACAATGGAAAGAAAGGCGTCAAGGACTGGAGGTACAAAATCATCTTTTCGTTAATTCAAAAAGCTGGCTTGCTGCTGTGACAAGCCGGTCGCCATGACAACCTTTATCCCCTCACAGCGTGCGTGCGTGCGTGCGTGCATGCTTTGAGAGCCTTGAGGGTATGTGACTGTACAGTAACTGTACTCACTCCCATGTGTACAACCTAACACATATCATTACATTTTCCATCATGGCCATCACTACTGGCACAAAGCAGCCTGGTTTGTGTCTGTGAGTAAGTGGTGGTGACAGATATAGTATGAATTTGACTTTGTACTGTCTGTAATGTACTTTACAAGTGAATGTGGAGAAACCATACAGCAAAGACCGAATGTATCTTAACGAAGTTAGGTGGCTTAACTTAGCTTCAGAATAAGCTGAATGACTGTATGTAACAGTTCAAATTGAAACATTTTTTTTTTTTTTTTTACCATGAAGAGGATCCTTCAATAAACTTAACCATGACCATATTTTTTTCCCTAAAAGTACCTTTAGTTTCCTTAAGTTTAATGAAAGCACTAGTGTCTCTGAAGAACACTAACAGGGCTGCCATCTTTTCAGTTTAGTTTGGAGTGAGATTCAGTAATGGTGTCATATAAGTGTCAGTGCATTTAATGAGTAGGCCTTCTGTGACATCACCCACCACAGGGGTCATCACTCCGGCCCCAGGAATTTTGTTCAAAAAGTTCAGTAGCCAAATGCAAACTTTTAAAGTATTTATAGATGAAAAGCCAAGTCAGTTATTATGGTCTCTGATGAATAAGTATGATCAGCATACTTGCCAACCTCCAGACATCATAGCCTAAATGATGCTGATTAATCACCAGGAGTTCACTTAAAAAGTGAAAACTGCCAACTCGCTGAAATCTGTATGGTGGGTTATGATGCTTTTACATAACTTTTATTTGACAGTTTTTATGTGATGAAATGGATTCCTGAGATGACGCATGCCATTATGCTGCATTAAAAGAAACTTGAACTTAAAAGGAATTTGCAAACATCAATTAGTTTTTTTACTCTGTATAATTTAGTTCATTGTTGTGACAGCAACAACTTTATTCTACAAAATGATAATGCTGATTTCTCAACCACATGTTATGACATTAATGCTTATGTGCTCATCAAATATGTCTTTTGATTAATTATTTTAACACAATTTCTTCTGCAGAGAGACTGACACATTGAAAACAGCTCCATTAAAAATTCTGCATCACTTAAAGGGGCTTTTTCAGTGCTTTTGCACAAACTTTTGGGTATCTGGAGTGCCTACCAACCCACAAACTGTGAAATTCAGACTTATTAGGAAATTCCGCCCCCCCCATATCTCCACCCATGGCTTGAGAACTATACCTTTGCAAAGGTGTGCCATATTTTTCAGAGCAGACTGGGCTTTTTCAGGAGGGGGGACTTAAAGAGATTCTCTAAAACAGAGCATTTCAGACAGAGGGTGAATACAAGTATATTCAGATAGACAGTATGAGACCAAGTATGAACCTGAAAAAGAGCATAATATGTCCCCTTTAAAACGTCTCTCGCTGCTTATAACTCCCTCAGGGCCACTCTTTCTGATGGTGCGTTTGGCATGCTCCCAACGCACTTGTGCGCACAGAGCAGCAACTAACCATCGATTTGTGAAGGTAAAGACATAAAAACAAACGCTCTGTGCAGAGAAAGTACTGACAGCTGCTGAATCTGAGGACAGACAGGAACAGAACAGGATGGTATCCAGGACATAGGCTAAATTCATTTTTTCTCTGCGTTAGAAAATGGATGTGTGGCGTGAGAGCATGTGAAAAGTGTCAAATGCATAAGACTCAGGGTCGTGCGTGAGAGTTGGCAGCCCTGATTTACTGCTGGCAGTAAGTGACCACATCACATTAACATTTTTGTCACCTCCACAGCAAGCTGACAATTTGTTATGGTCATTACCAAACAGTTACCTATACTTTGTCATTCATTTGGTTTCATATTTCACCAGATGAATAGCTATAATTTCAATATTCACACTTTTGTTCTCCACCAATTCCTGTGAAAAATATCTGGCTTTTTATATGCCATTTGTTCCACTTTCATCACAAGCTAGCTAACTTTGTCTGCTGATTGGTGCTGGGCACGCAGTGTACAGTGGTTTTATCAGACATTCATATATCAGAAGGGAAGAGAGACTAGGAAAAAAGAGTGAAGCCTGGACATACGAGTAGGCGATGCTGAAGCCGGTCAGGTTGTAGGCAGCATCGCTGAAGAAGTGAAGCAGAGCGTAACCGGACGTCGTCACTACCTCCGGGACCGTCTCATTACCTCTGGTCTCTGGTACTACTAGACCGCTGAGAAAGAGACAGAAAGAGAATGAGACAGAGAAAGACAGACAGGCAGCCCCTCTCAACAAAAAAAAGTAATAATGATAAAAAGCATTTTAGAAATGCTGCTGTATTTAATGGACTCTGGTCTGAAAGCACCACTGGAGAGCTGTAAGATGAAAAGGATTCCATTTGAGCAATTGCAGACCCCACTAAAAATATGACAGTGATTAGCTTTAAAGTAAAACAACATCGCAGTGCAGAGTCATACCGCATTTCGTTTTTACTCGTTTTGATGGGGTTTTACAGTGGGGGTTGGTGGTTTTCTTATTTGCTCAGCCTGTCTCTTTTAATAAATGCAATGCACTGCAAATGTACCATCACCCATAATGAATCTGAGTCAAAGCCTCCTTCCAGCTGCAATAGCCTTTTTTTCCCCAACACAAGCTTGTACCCATCTATAATAAACAATGTAAGCTTGTTTATTGTAGGTATTAATGCTACACAAGTCTAAGCTTTGTGTATCCAAATGCGAGATAATTTTATCCTTGGTTAGAATAGGCCAAATTAGCTCCTTTATATCCTGGGAGCAACTCTCAACAGGAGATAAGCCTCAATGGAGTAGAAAGTGGGAGGTTGGTAAATTATTGTTTTTTAATGAATTTTTGTCAAATCAAAGAGTGCCACCCACATGCTTGTAGATTGTCCTTTGAGAGAAAAAAAAATCGATTATGTGCAATAAAGCTCCAGAAATAAGTGGTATTCAGGGATAATGTGAGTAATTGCAATATTTTCTTTCTATTATCGCTGTATTGTGGTACAATGGTAATTATGAGGCCCTTTGTTTGCCTGTACACTGAGTCATTTTTACTACCTAAGTGAAAAATTGTTGGAGCTATTGAAGCTGTGCCAAAGAATAATTTCCATATCCCCCCCGCCCTCTCACGGCTCTCCTATTCAGAATGGCTGGCGCTCACCTGAAGACAGCAATCAGAGGGGCGTAAATGGAGTCTCCATCATAGACGTACATGTGGTCCCAGCTGCACTCTGTGGCAAAGTGATTGAAGCGCAGCCTGAGTACTGCATTAGGACTGGGAGAGAGAGGAGACACAACACACAATAGATGGGCATGACAAAAATACATTTGATGAATATATATTACCCATATGCTTCATATTATTCCTACTCTTGAAAAGTGCCTCCACTGTTTATGAAGTCTGTGGTTATGATCACAAATTGGCAAACCTTTTTGCTATACCGGTTTCAGAACTCTCTAAAAAATAAGCTATTTTTCATAGTTTTGAGAAACATATGTTCAAAGGATTACCCTGATACAGAAACCTGGATACTCTACTGCACTTCTTCCGTTTATATACTGTGGCCACCTTATTTGCACATTCACTTTTTACTTGACTCTGACCTTGTTTACTTTGGATATATTTATGTTTACTATTGTATATATTTATTACTTGACAATTTAGTTTTTATAATGTTTATATAGCTTTTATATTTTTTCTTGTACTTGAATTGCCCTGCCTGGGAGTTGATGCAACAACACTTCACTATCCATACTAAAACAAAAAATACGATGTGAAGGATCCAAGCACTGAAATGAAAGTGAATAACTAGGTTGATCCATGTTCCATCATATCCCAAATATAATCAAAACTGGGATGCTAGTGTCTGTGTTCACTGCAACATAATTCACACAAAGTGGAAAGGACGGCACAAGAGGAAATACTACAAGGATTTCAGTAAATGTTATGCTAATCAGCCCATTTGATTTAGATATATATTCGTTTGTGTACTTTTTGATCTGATAATGGTGCTGAAGAAAAGCTTAGTGGGTCCCCATTAGATTAAATATTCATCCACTTGGAACTATGAATATTCAAAACAAATCTCGTGGACATTTTGTCATCAGTTTTGGACCAAATTTGTTGGTCCATTGGTCAATTTTAATCTGATGGTGGCACTTAATGAAAAGCCAAAGCATCAACAAAATCATCAGAAATCATCCGTGAATATCAAATACAAAAGCAATGCAGCAAAGTGATTTTTTGGATGAATAGACAACCCATTTGATCCAAAAGTTGTCGTCATAACCAGTTGCAAATGTTCCTTTAATATGTGCATTTAGGTGTACCCAGAAAACCCTCTCTTAATAGAGAGGATCTAATTGTATTTTTTAATAAAGACCTATGGAGCTCTGTAACACTTTTCCATGTAAACGCTGTCAAAAACAACCAAACACAACTCTCAAGTGCAAACTGAGCTATGCAAGCAAACTAGGAGAAACTAGGAGGATGGCGAATTAGAACAAGTGAATCCAGTTGCACAAAGAGACAGTTGTTCTATCTGAAGCTGGATAAACTCAGATTTAGACCACATGTATCAGTAACATACAGTAGATTCAAAAAGGAATGAATATGTCAGGCAACGGCAGAGAAGTGTGTTATTACTGACAAGTGGCATATAGACAAAAGAACATGCAGAAATGGTACAATGCATGTGCAGTGGTAGGTGTATGTATTGTGTATTACAAGTGGAACGTTTGACCTGCTGGCAGAGAAGAGTCATTCATCCTCAGTGAATTAAATTTCATAAACCATAAAATGAACTTAACTTGAATTGAAGTATTCATAATCGTCTTTTCAAATGTTTTACTGAGACCAAACCTTCCTTCAATATTTCCCATAGAGATAATGAATTTATCCAGCCTTTGCCCAAAGCCAATCAGACATCCCACAGTATACACAGACTATTAAAGAGGTAATCCGAAACATAATGTATTGTTTCCAGATGTTTTTACAGCTGTTCTTCTGTTGTAGGGTTGCAACTAATGATTCTTTTCATTATCGATTCATCTGTCGATTACTTTCTCAATTAATCGTTTGGTCTACAAAATGTCAGAAAATAGTGAAACATGTCCATCCTAGTTTCTCAAAGTCCAAGGTGACGTCTTTAGATGTCTTATTTTGTCAGTCCAAAACCCAAAGAGATTCAGTTTAATATGATACTCATCAATCAATCAATTACTTAATAGTTGCAGATTATCTGTCTGTCAATCGACTAATTGATTAGTCGACTAAGTGTTGCAGCGCTATTCTGTTAATGTATACCTAACAATTTGTGCAAGCAGGCATTGCGTGTCAACAGCAGTAAAATAAAATGTATACAGGCTGTACACAAAATTGCATAACTATCTCTGCGTGCATTCAGTTGGTGCAGCATGCATCTCTGAGCAGTTAATGGGCACAAAGCACCTCTGGAGCACAATACAAAGACAAACTCCTTCTATTTACACAGTAATAATGCTCTCTTTATCTGGAGCCCATCAGCCAGATACAAAGAAATATCACAGTTATTAACCAAGTAGAACTAAGTAAGATAAGTGATGATGGAGGACAAGAAAAGCACTGATACTTACTATCCTTCTATTAGCCAAGTGCATTTGGTCTTGTACTTATAGTTTACTGGTCCATCTGTGAGAGAGCCCGACAGGTCTGTTAACCTGTAGGGAGATAAAAGACAGAGGTTTAGTCTGATATTCAGTGATAATAATACATCTTAATTATGCTCAAACCATATGCTTAACCAAAGCAAAACAAAAGAATCAGCATCAAAGTGAGACGTTACAGCCATAAGGCACTACAGGGGCACTCCATTATTCAGAAAATACAGTCAGCAACAGCCATGAAAATATCAATTCTCACCATGTTAATAGGAATACAATGTTTTATAAATCAGGCTCTGAATGATATGAACAAACCCCTTAGTAAAAAAAATGTTATAGACTATAGATGGGAATGAAGCAGGAAAGTTTGGTGCTTATGAGGTGGAGGTATCTGTCTATGAAAAAAAGTATGAAAAAAGTCATTTTCATTTTCAAAATATGGATTGTAAAATTCCATACATTTTGCAAAACACTACAGGTTGTTAAACTAATTGATATCACCATGAAAAGCTCCCAGTTTATTACTTACATCAAGGCAATTATTTTTTTGTATTGCAAGGTTTCTGAAATGTTATGTTTAAATATGCAAATGAGGTATTACCTAATGGTAAGAAATCTACAGATGCAAATAGACAAAGTGTAGTAAAATAAACACCTAAATGTGTATTTTGGCTGTTTTCTTTCCACTAGTCTTAAAGAAGATGTTATGGAAGCAAAATAGCCTAAAATCTCAAAATTGGAGAAAAAAAAAAAAAAAAAGATGTTTTGTCTGTAGTGTCTCCCCATAATTAGAGTTGAACCACTGCTTCTTAAAATTGTATCTTGTGACCCCCTAAAACAAAGACATCCATTCTAACATCAGGGTTGCTCTCCGTCAGTCAGATCATGAGATGCCTAGTATGTAACGGGACTTAAAGTTTGATATCCTGCTACTAGATCAAGTAAGAATCATGTATTCCTATGATGGGGGGCAATGAGAGCAGCTAAAACTTGCTCCTTATTTCAGGCTATTTAATTTATAAGAAATTGTCAAAAAGCAGTAGCAGGCATTATTGTCAACAACTGCTGGTACCCATTCACGCAATGCTCAGGAAACTCACACCAAACTGTGAAACTAAGGCTGATCAAATATGAATCAGGATTATGTTACTTCATTGCCTATTTTCTCACTTCAAATTTTCAAAAATGTATTTTGGTGTTCTATTGAGCTGTGAAATGAAAGTTTGTGCCGACCGCATGATGGTGTTACGGATTAAAGGGTGACCATATTAACTGCTGATTTTCAGCAGAAATTCTGATCAAACCCTCAAACTATGCAGTGCTGATCAAACATGAATCAAGATTATGTGACTGTGCTGCCTATTTCTCACCTAAAATGTTTTCAGAAACACATTTTAATGTACTGTAAAGCTGTAATTTTAAAAGGTTTGCGAGCATTTGCACCATTTTTCTCATCCTTCAAGGCTCAAGTACCACTGCAACTTGCACGTTTCGTTGCTCTGATTGGTTATAGATCCCGTTTCGTTGCTCTGATTGGTTGTAGGTCACGTTTCGTTGCTCTGATTGGTTGTAGGTCACGTTTCGTTGCTCTGAT
>JAOVVB010050168.1:0-29467 GCA_028570985.1 Heterobranchus longifilis
GAGTGAAGTCACTTGAAACCTACACATATGCTACTCTTATGTTGTGTTGCTCGTCGGGGAAGTTCAGATTTTTCAACTCACGCGAATGAGCGTCATTCACCTCATCGTGCTGCGCAATTCGCGTTATTCGTGTCACCCGACCGCAACTCACTTCTAATCGCGTCTTTACATTGACTGTAATTCATTTACGCAAATAATGTATTGGCGTCCGGTGTATACACGACATTAGAATATCCTGTGTGACAACCGCTTGACTTTAAAGCGGTGCAAAATCTTTAAGTTTAAAGTCTTGACATTTTGATATTCATCATAATCATAAAACAAGGCGGATGTCTCCATCTCCTTTAGACCCTAGACTCGGCCTGTATGAAATTCTGGTGTGGCATGTTTCCTGGCACTGAGTGACCCCACTGTGTGTACACTGTTACATCTTTTGCCTTTCATTTTTTTCATTTATTTCCTTTGGTTATAGTCCCTTTCACTGCTTCTGTGTGGTTAAACACACCTACAACTGCTGAAATACCAAGAGGAAAATAAACAAATATATTGAAAAAGAAAAGGAATGCAGTGGACAATGACAGTCAATGGTCTAACGCCACAAACACACCAAGCAGCGGCGAAGTGCGGCCTGCGGCAAGCCGCCATGCAATGTGAAAACCTGCGGCGGCCGTCCAAGCTCTGGCTGTTTTAATTCTGTAGCAAAGTGCGGCCAAACAAAAAGTTGGGGATAGTTTACCTTTTAGCGGTGAACTGTGGCCAGAGAATACCCACAGCCCATCAGTAAACAGAGCCCTTTGACTCCTGTGACATGTTGACCGATGTTACAAAGAATTTCTTCCCACCTGAAACACACGAACACGCCTCCCAGCTGCAGAAAAATGTAATTATTGTGACGAGACGCGTTTTTGCCGTAAGTGATTTTTGACATGACAAATGGGAACTTCATTCATCAAAGGCTGACAGCATACAAGACCTTTTTATAACTTCAGCCATATAGTTGGAAGGCAAAACAGTAGCCCAAAACAGTAGCATTTTATCTAAAGATGTTATACAGCTGACTATATCCACCAGGATTCCCGTATGTCTCAATGAATGATTTGCTTGAAGGAGATGAGAATATTAGACATTTTATTATATCTTTATTGTCCAAACAAAAGTTCAGTTTTGGATGAGAACAATAGACAGATAACCTGTTTCTAAAAAACATCAGAAAATCAAATATGACGTGACCTGCTTAGCAATATTGAATAGCAGTGGATTAAAGGCAATTAAAAGGCAATATTGTTTTGACAACTTTTATAGGCATCTGAAGTATTTTAAATCCATGAGCACCAAAGTCTGCGAAACAGCTGGCATGCTCTCATTTGTTGGCCTAAACACCGAAGTTGGATGCTCAGTAAGTAGCTCTATCTTCCTTTAAAGAGTGTTTGTAAGTAATATCATTAGGCTAAACGACAGCAGGTAATTAGGTACAATGTGGCTGATTGCTCTAATTACCTGATTTGAAAAACGATTGTCTCAAAGGGACATGCCAGTCTCTAGTTTTGGAACGAGACGCAGCTGTCGCCAACTGTAGCTGTATAAGGCATAGGCCTAATTACTGAGTAATTCACACATATTAGTGTCTGTCTAATGCACATGCAGCCGTGAGAGGAGAGGAAATTTGGGAAAGCAGGGGATGACGTGTGAGAATCCAACCACGTAAACGCGCAAGAAAAATCCTTAGAGCAGATAAAAGGGAACATCAAAAGGTTTCTTCTAACCTTAATTTACCTGAGGCGATGCCATACATCACAAACACTTACAGAACGCTTTACGATCACTCCGTTACAGATGCAGGTCTGAGAGCTGTCCATGTTTTTAGTGCTGATGACACTCAGATTTGGATATCCTTGGCTCACATGCTTCTCTGCCCACTACGTTACAGCTTACTAAACATATATTAATTATCCTAAAAGATATATATAAGAACTACACATTGTGCATTGAAAATATTTTTTATGACTTAAAGTGTATTGAATTTCAAATTTTTAAAACCACAACACCAGACTTACTAAAAGATAATACAGTAAAAGCAAATAGACAATAACAAAACAAACAAAAATAACAGTATTAACATTTTGAGTAAATTTGTCAGATGTCAACCGTACCACTGTTATGTGTCCACTCATAGTCCTTAAAAGATGCATGTTTAAATAGTATCCATATAATGTTTCCTTGTACCCTGCAGTATTCATGACAGTCTCAACAAGAGTACACTACAGAGAAAGTGTCTGTATATTTACAAATACACATACACACACACACACAGCATGCTGTAACAAAGAAATATCAATATAAGCACAGATCTAAAGCCCACACACACACACACACACACACACACACACACACACACACAGAGTATTAATTGTATTAATTGTCTCCATGACAATTAAAATTGGTGGTTTGGTAATACACATGATTGAAAAGTGATATCTTTAAACGCTAGTCACCACTACCAAATCTCACCAGTGCTTTCATCTCTCTTTTATCAGCAGCTGTTACACCTGCGGCCCCAAACACGTTTCTGATCACTTTTTGTTACCAAAAAACAACTGTGAAACTGTGTGCCATTTTCTGTCATGAGCTTGTAAGCTTGCCTTTGGCTAAGTGAGATCAATGCATTTAAATGTGGAGTTGGGGGTATGGGCCTGCCTTTAATTCCTTTAAGGATGTGACCTCAGACACCAAGACATTGGAGGCATGTTGAGCCACTTACCACTAGGGAACTTCAGTAAGACCGGACTGTTGTGGTGGTGGTGAGCGCATTATTAGTGCTGATAGGAAAATTAGTGCCGATTCACTGAGATTTCCCTATGGACCCGTGCAATGATGACTCATTCCAAAGTGACTGCCTCTGTTTGTGTGATCTGTACGTGTGTTTGTGTGCCTGGGTGGTGTGTGCTCCATTTGTGTGTTTAGTTACCAGAAGTACAAAGGGAACATGCAGACCGGTGAGTCCGTCATGCTTGTCTGCGTCATGTGTGTGATCCAAGAACCTCATCAGGCCAAAGAGTCTTAGAATATCTGCGGGATCTGCAGGCATTACAGGACGCAGTAATTTGTTCCATACAACCTTCGAAGTAGGAAATTTCTCGTCAGGCTTCCAATCTGCCTTCACTTAATTCTCAGGTAGTGCTCCCTGTGGCTGCTATCCACTTGAATGCAAACAGGCTTTAAACAGGTCTGATAGATCTGTGTGCGTGTGTGTGTGTGGGTGTGTGTGTGTGTGTGTGTGTGCGTGTGGGGGTGTGTGTGTGTGTGTTAGTTTGATTAATCTAGCAAATCAAAACAGATTATCAAGGGGATTATTTTAAATTGTTTGATATGTTATTTCTGTAAACATTCTTATCTTTAATACTGTTATATAAGCACACATATTTCTGGGGGAAAAAATGAAAAAAATATATAGATATACTGTATGTGTGTTTATACAGAAATCTATGTATCTACTTTTGTAAAATTTACTTAAAATAGTAATAGAATAGGCAGTGGTTTTGGAAGTTTTTTCTTTTACTAATGTAAATTCCAATTTGAGTTTTATTTCAATGATATTCTCAGTGGTCCACGACACACACGAGGCTTGTAGGTAATGTACCAATACTATGTTTGTGCTATTGCCATCCATTTTAATGGTTTCAACTTTGTTTATGAGGTTATATATTTTTCCCTGTCAGTTTGGTGGTGGATGGTTCTGTAATACCCATGAGCCTCAGCTGCCGTTGCCATGGTGAAGAAGCCAGTCAGAGATGCAAATCAGAGCTGTAGCTATTTCAGAACGCTTTGTCGCTGCAACGGGGATCCAAACACCACACCACTGTTCAAGAAATCATCTAAAATTCACCTAGATTACAAAAGTGAATCCACAAAAGTGTAATTTTTTAGCTTTCGCTTGCTGTTAGCAGTGCTTTGTGATTAGATGTTTCTTACCAAAATGCTCCTTGGGAGTAGTGAAAGTCTTTTATGTATTGTGTGAAAAGGCTTGCACCTTTTGAAATATTTCCATAGTGGATCATCTTTTGTACGGATGATTACACCTGGACAATTTACTGCCCATCCAAGCCGTGGAAGCACTCCACGTGTCAGTCACCCAACACTGTCAGCGTAGAAAATTAACATGATTTTTACTTCAGAATCCCTGGACACCACAAACAACTCCTCGTATTCCCCTGCAACTCCTGATAGCACCACCTGCATTAAGTAAACCTTGAACACTTGAGCCCCGTTCACACATGCACTGAAACCCTGAACTTATCAAGTCATTACCCGGAGGAGCTGTATGTGTGAGCGCAAATATCCAATTCATTTGGACCGGACATTAAATGTTACCCTGGCAGCTCCGTCATACAAAATCTGTGTAATGTCTGATTGAGCCCATGTGTGAAGCCGGTCATTGTCTGAAGACTTCACAGCGAGCGAGTGGGCCTGTTGATGACGTTTCTATCGTGTGGCTGCGAAATCAGAAGAAAACAAATAGTACGAAGACGCCAACAAAATTGTCTAACTGAAGAGACGAGATTCAGGAACGTCTATCGATAAGAGCAGACGCCGAAATGGTCCGACAAATTCAAGTAACGGCAAGAGACTCGGCTATGTATGACCAAATTACGAATCATGTCCTGCCTCCTACACACTCTTCCCAGGTGCCTCCCCTCGTCTAAACCAAAACGGAGTATTTCCAGTAAGTGAGGACGCATCTTACACAGACAATCTCCTGTTGTGTGCTACATGTGTGAAAAGGCAACCCCAGGAAAACAGCTGTTGATGTCTGTGTAACGGCTGTTACTTTAGTTCTGCAGAGCTGCAGGACATGGATGGTTTCAGCATTTTCTCTGCTAATGTGTTATTTTTCTGACATCGAGTGTTTTCTGTGATGTAACTATTGTCCTACTCCTTTATACTAATAGGACCAAATTAAATATGAAATGAAAAAAAAGTAAGTACATTTCCTTAATGGAAGAAAATATTCTGTCACATTAATAAAAACAAATCACAGTTTCTAAGGAGTTTTCACAAAGCATCCATTCAACAGTGGATTCTGTAGTTGCACCTTCATCAGCCATCATCGTGAAATGAAACCTGTCAGCTTACACAACTTCCATTCTCTCTTTTACAGTATGCCGCTATGTCCGACCAGTGTGATTACATATATTTCATTGGACCCTGAGGTGAATTTGAAGTGAAATATATTAAACTAATATGGCACATATGTGAAATCTATTTCCTTCACATATGGAATTAACATATTTCTCTATATGTTCATTCATTCTCAGGTAACAGGTCTATTTTAAGGCTCAGTCATAATCACACCCAGGTTTTCTTTGCATTACCTGACCTCTCTTCCAGCTCTTTATCATGAGAAAATATTACCCAACTCATGTGGCAGAAACAATGACAAAGGAAACTAAATTATACACTTTAGATATGGATACTAACAGGTGATGACATGTCTAGGTGATGTCTAGATATCAGGTTCCTGCTGTGGCAAGATGCAGGATTCAACCCCAAGGTTGGCAGTTAGTAGGTTATATTTGCCTTCTGTGGTCATGAATAGGTCCTTTATTTAGGGTCTGCATGGCAGTCCTCTACTCATACTCACAATGTAACCATTTTAGATCCTTGTCCATGTCTTTGGTAAATTTGGTGTATTATGTGTACTCAGAGGGGCCTTCGTGGCTTTTATTCTTGATGCAGTTTTAAAAAAAAAAAAAGATTTGATCAGTAATAGTAGGTCTGGATATCTGTCTTTAGTTATTCCATTGCTGAAATAGCATCTTAGGAAGTATTCTCATTCTCAAAGCACTGGGGGATTCCCTCGCCTCGCTACACATTTCCAGCAGCCCCCCAAAATATACAGCAACTGCTCTTTGCTCATTATGGGCTCGACAAGGGGTGCCTCCTTGTTGGATTTTCCACTTCTGCTCCCTGAAAACAACCCCTCCTTGCAGCTCCTTCAATATTTTGAAGGTATGGGAGAGTGCAGCTCCAGATCTGGTGGCATTTGAGAGGCTTCCACTGCCTCTGTGTTTACATGTTCCAGTGGCACTAACTTCAGATACGCTAAGAGAAAAAAAAAGACACACACATACACACACACACACACACACACACTGCAGGTTGTTAAATGTTAGCATTCTTTCCAAGCACCTTCGTGCAATGTTTGGCCCTTACCTGCCGTTTGTTTATTATAGAGTCAGCAGTTTAGTCCATTTAACAGGGGATTCCGTTTTTCCCCTGCAAATGGTTTCTGTTTAACTGCGTTTGCTCTTTGGACAGTTGTTGTAATTCAGTCCAGCAAGGGGTTGCCCATGATTTGCATGCAAGGAATTGAAATTTGCATGGAAATCAAATTGCCCAGAACTGAAGCCGCTGAGTGTTTTCCACTCACAGTTACCAAAGAAAATGCTCAATGTACAGCATTTAAGCAAACTCGCTGACCTTTCTGTGATGATGTACAGGTCCACGTAAAGATTTTTGTCTGTCATGAAGCTGTGTAGCACAATCAAACAGGCTGGTGAGTAACACATACAATACCTTGCCATTCACATTACCCCCCATTCAGCTTTGTAACATGAGTCTGAATGCCCATGGAGTCAGTATAGGATTTCCTATATTTCCTTGTCAACAGTGAATAATACATACATAATGGCTATCGAACTTGGCAGGCTTTGATAGATCTTTCAGCAGGACTCAACTGGAGGTGCTGTGTGCAGGAGAGACTGGTGGCTTTCACACTCTGCCATGTTGGTTTTATCAGTTTGCTTCCTGCCAGCTGCGGAGGCCTCTTTGTCTCCATCCCTGTCTTTAATGGGCAACAGTGGCATTGAGGAAATAATGATTCATGCTTTTAATTGATGTCTTTTATGGAGGACTTCAGAAATGCATGCTTCTTTATTGCTTCACTGGTACACGGAAATAGTTGCATCCTGCTGTTGCCTGTGTGGTGAAATGTGTCGGTGTGTGTGTGTGTGTGTGTGAGCTGAATTGTCTCTTTACATACTATACATTTTGTAGAAATACAGAAGAAACGGTCACTTTCAGGCTTGGGTAGCTTACTTTAAGCGTGAGATATTTTAACATCATAAAGAACGGGCATGAGTTACAAGTTACCCGCGATAAGTAGCTACATCAAAGCGTGTTCCCCTTGGTGTGAAGTCTGTAGTGCTTTTTAATTGATACCAGCACTTTCTTTCTTAATAACCCATCTGAGATTAGAAGCAGCCTTAATGGAATCACCCGTTGGCTTCCAAGGGAAAGAATTTGTTGGTTCGAAATCTGTTTTTGATATGGGAAGACAAATAATCAGGTCATTAAGGGTAACCATAAAGTGTGTCGGAAATTTGAGCAAAACACATGGAAAAAGCTGATTGTTGTGAGACTGGCGGAGGCTGTGTGGCAAAGAAGCTCTTAAAACAAATTAAGCTTCTATAAATAGTGTGAGGCCGAACTACAGGAAAAAAAAGGAAGACAATATCAAAAAAGTATTTGCAAGCCAAAATAAAATAATGGAATTGATTTTAAAGTATAGTTCCCATTGTGAATATGCTCATACTCTTGTTTCAGAATTGGCAGACTAAAAACTATAAAACACAGTATATTTTCAGCAAAAGCACACATTACCTGTAATATCTATAGTGTTTAAAGCGTGATGCTTCTACCTTCATAACTTCTAGTTTTTCTTGGCAACCACTTGTAATGCCTCTGGCTATTTTGGTTGTTTTTTTTTTCCTTTTACAAGAGTGATTAACAGACACAGTGTGACAGGGGTTTGGTTTCTCCAGCTCTTTGATAAGTGTATCTTTAAGATTGCAGCATGGCAGGTCATGATAAAGGCAATGAATAAGTTGATCCACCCTCACACTCATTATCCGACCATCCGTAGCACAAAGTCAGAAGGTCCTGGAGTGGAGGACAAAGCTTTCAGAGCCACGTGGTTGTTATCTGCTCGCTCCACTTCCTTGAGACTCGTGGGGCCTTTTGTTGTGCAGCTTTCAACGGCAGTATCTTACTTTAAGGGATGTGTTGACCGAGAATTAGCACACATCTCGTGATG
Organism: Heterobranchus longifilis; assembly: GCA_028570985.1. NCBI lineage: Eukaryota > Metazoa > Chordata > Actinopteri > Siluriformes > Clariidae > Heterobranchus > Heterobranchus longifilis. Next base: position 8,093 of record JAOVVB010050168.1, read on the forward strand.
ACGCACGCAGGTGCCATTTCATTGGATTTGTTGACGCCAATTTGTTTCTTTTCTTTCTATGTTTCTAATAAATTAGCAGGTTAGTTATTCCCATCCCTAAAGCACTGGATTTATTAAATGGAAATAAGATTTTATTTAAATGAAATATCCACCACGAGGAAAAAGTTGCCATCACAAAATGATGATTGCAACAGTGATTGTAGTTCATTTTGCAGTCAGATCCAGTATATTTCAGAGAGACCGCACTCATACATTTCAAGGAAAACGTTTTCCAAAATGGATATGAAAAGCATTTTGGAATTTATCTCTGCAATATCTTTTGATAATGATTGGATCCAGTGCCTGAAAAAACAACAACAACACATTATCAAGATATGATAGCATCAGGCATCTGCTAACTGAGTTACTGAATGGAACGTATTACCGTCTAAAGAAAAAGAGTTCCAGTGATTAACTGTGGATTATACAACAGGTAGTTACAGCCAAGCAATCTGATTGTTCGCATAAACATAAACAGACTGCGCACTATAGACACACACACACGCACACACACACACACACACACACACACACGCAGGAAAATACAGAACAAAAACACTTGACTTTTGTGCTGCAGCGATCATTCGTTATATCATAATGATAGAAAGAAAAGACAGCGTGTAACTTTAAAGGTCATGTGTCAGATTCGTGGAGCAACTCGGAAAATCAGAGTAGAGGATAGGAACAGGATGTGTTTTCCACTCCGTCAGCATTTATTACCGAGTTGCCCTTGAGCAAGGCATCGTTAACTGCTTTGGTAGATTTACTCAGTGTTTGACGATACATGATGCAGCCCACATCCACATGTGCATGCTTCTTGATTCCACACAATCGCAGCCTCTTTCACAGGCCACTGGTATGGACTTGTCAGGATAAATAAGGCTTTAGTGCACATGTATTGTGTTATCTAGATAGTGGCCAACCACTGATATTATAATGCCCCAAATTCATCACAGGATTCCCAAAGGGGACTTAAAATACACCCCCTGATCCCAGAAATACTCACTAAATCTCCAGAATCATTTAGTTTAATAGTTTGCCAACCATTTCATTCCTCGTGGGGAGGGTTGTAGCAGACCTTTATTAAACTGATAAAAGTCAGACACCATTTCATTATGGATACTTTAAACCTGCTTATTTTTCCCAGCAGTGAAGGAGGCAAGCACGCATTAAGCCATTAAGGTTTATTTACCAAAACATTCGAATGTGATCAAGGTTAATTTCCTCTCAAGAAATGGTTCCCCCTGTTGTGGCATTTGCCACTTTTCCAAATCAGAACCACTGTACCTGTAAAACCCTGAGACATTTCTGATCCTGGTTTTAACAGAGAGCTGCTTGTTGCGCTAATGCACACATGAGGCGACTGTTTATGGTGGTGTTTCCCAGTGAGCCTGTAGTACTGCCGGAGCACTTGTTTTGTTTTGTTTTTTTGTTGTCTGGATTTTGGAAAGAATGTGTTTCCAACATAGACGAATCATGCCAAAGACGCCTTGATGATGCCTCGTCCTACACAACCGCTCCCAGATGCTTAGCGAGTTTTACGAATACACTTTCCTCATTATTTGGGGCTTTACTTGTTTGGCATCGGGCGGGCCATGTTCACCAAAGCACAGAAATGAGTAGGATTTTATTATAAAATGTGGGAAAGTCAAAACCTTCAGATATGGGCTCTACTTCAAAGTTTGTGAGCAGAACAATGTCATGGTAGAGCGTATGTGAAATGAGTAAAGGAAAAGAAAAACAGAAAACAACGTCAGGGGCACTACACTACGTTAATAATAATTACAGAATTTATTTTCAGTGCTCCCTCTTGCAGTCGTAAAATGTCCTAAAAAGAAGAAAAGTGTATTTGGCTTTGGTCAAGATGACAGTGTTAGGTTGATTTAGGCATCTGAAATATTTTGTCATTGAAATGTAAATTAGAGCAATTAATTTTATGGAAATTTGAGGTCTTTTTACACAACATGCAACTTAATTTCCAATTTGGAAGCTGGCTAATATACCCCATAATGCCTTCCTTTCCCAGGCATGTAATGAATTGTACAGTTTAATACATTCAAAGGCAAAAGATGAGAGACGCTAATTTCCTTCAAAGCTCGTCCCACCCTCCCCCTCTGTAAACGACATAGCTTAAACCCACAACTGTACACTTAACACCGTTTCTTCCATGATATAGACAGCCGCAAGCTGCACCTCGGGTTGGTGCTCATTTAATGACGTAACCCTTTTCGAGCCTGGTTCTGCTGGTTCCTCGTCAGCCAAGTGGGATATCCAAGCCCAATACCTGTGGGTTTTGGGGTAAAAGGAGAAGTGTTTCTTTGCATGCAGCATTAATTTGCACTGTATGAAACACACTGCAGTAATTTGACTGCCCAAAATAGATTCCCAGTGTGGAATAACTGTGGGAAATGGAATTGTGTTTGGTTATAAATTCAATAGCTTTATGTTTTGTTTTTTTCTTATTTCCTTCTTTTTGTGTTTGCTTTCTTAAAGTGAATGATACTTTACAACATTAAATACACTTAACGAATGAAGAGGAGGGAGCCAGTTTGATAGTGAAGATATCGATTCAGATATCCAGTTTTTCTGTCAAATAAGTCAAATAAATCACAAAATTATAGAGAATGGAAATTGATAGTGTGTGAAAGTGACTGGATCTTGTGTTTAATTCGGCCTTATGTAACCATGCTTCTAATTAATAGCAGTTTTTTTATGATTTTCAGTGGTAATAAAACTGATTTTCCTTCTGTCAGTAGCATATCTTTTATGGGTGCATGTCCAGCAGGCGCCTTTTTTATACTCATGTCTTTTCTTCATTACAAATAATGGGATGCGTGTTGCAGTATGAAACATGGGGATCTAACACTTATTTTCACTTATTTTACATCACATATACTGGATTGCTTTTGCCAGCAATTCTGTAGGTCTTTACTGTCATTGTCATCCTGGAGCCGCAGGCACATTACTGTAATGGTGATTTAGGAAAGGAATGTGAGCTTAGGTTTAGAGTTAGGGTTAAGCTTTCACATTAAATGCTGATGATAATGTGTCAGATTCTGTGATATCTTCTGTTTTGGTGCTGCATTTCCTAGAAATCACCTGTCGGTCAAACAGCATCAACGGTACCATGATGTCTGTCCTTTGACTTTCTGAAAAAGTGTTCTTGTCACACAGCTTATGTCAACTATCCAGTTCTTTGGTTCATTGCAAGCCAATGAGAAACATAGACGCAACAACATCAGGTTTTATTGTGTTAGCAAAAAAAAAAAAAAAAAAATGCTGTGCAGTTTCTGCCATTTAGAAGCTATCTTTGTGATCAGTTGGTCAAGTTGGAGTCGTTCAGCTCAAACGGTCTCCATGACTCAGATCATTACGCTGTTTAATCTTACGGCCAAACACAGCGGCACAGTGTCTCCCGACATGTACTGTAAGATTTTCACAACAAACAGGTGATTAGCATCGGAGGGGAAACAAATGGCGGACCCGATTCGGAACCAGCGCCGTTGCCTTGTGGGCAAGATTACTGGCAGGTGGGGCCAATTGGCGAACAATGGCCCAGTCCAGGGTTTGAAGGGCAGATGATTGCTGACAGATGGAAGCCTCCGAGTCCAAGAAGAAAGCAATCAGGTGGGAGACGAGGACAGGGGGGTCGATGGGAGGAGGGCAGCGCCATTGCTACCAGGCGGATGAAAGTCTGGCATGATGTCAGCCTGACTCAGCGTACACATCCACACTTACCGTGGCCTTAAGCTAGGCTGATGTAATGCCCCCCCACCCTAATGTGGGGCTGGGTTGTGTTTCGCCGTGGGGGGTGGAAGGGTCACAAGGAGCGACTGAACTAGATAACTGTAGACGGGCGCCACCAGAAGCTCCCGGGCTTAAAGACTAAGCATGCTATCAGGTGATGCTTCCTTCTGGACACATGCTTAAACATGTGTCTCTTTGCTTGCTGTTTTTATTTACTTTGATCATCGTTCTTTCTAATTTATTTACTTTTGCCACTGATAAGCAGTCAGCTTACGAAAAGGGCCACATCAGTAAAGGTTACTTCGTCTGATTCTTGTAACATAATTCGATCAATATATTGAGATTGGTGATGGCTTGTTGCTGCAGAACAATTTGGAAATGCAAGGAAAATGTTTTTACATATTTTATGTATTAACTTGTCTATATAAATGCCCTGTCATTTTTGACCCTGTCATTTAATTCTTATCAGAGGAAAAAAAAACAACAAATAAAAACACTCATGATTTCTTAGGCAGTGCCATGTTGGAAAAATCAGATATTTGAATAAAAAATAAAAAAATCAAATTGAAAGGGAATTTTCAATTGCATCTTAACAGCCTTCAAAAATTAGTCCTAATGATGTGCTATTCTTGATTTTGTTGTTGCCGGTGTTGGATGATTTTCAACAAACACAGGAAGTGCGTCAAATGTCATTAAGACCTCACAGAATAATTACACTCAGTCTGTCAGCATGTTTGCAACTACCACACACAGTTTGTAAAGTGCTTGTTGGCCTGACTGAGGGAGGAGAGGGGTTAGTATGTATGTCCTCTGATCAAGTCTCCATATATGTGACTTCAAAATCATGTCATCCCCAAAGAGGAATTATAGGGGCCATAGTAAAATTCTTCCTTTTTATACCATGTTCTTTCAGAAGTACTGAAACTGAACTACACAGACATGGTGCTGTCCAGGCTGTGCTCTGCCTCTCCCTGAGTTTGTGTTCGGATTTTCCCCAGCTCCTGTGACCTGAGCAGCATACACCTAACAGTATATATAAAGTAATGACAAGTATTTTTAATAGAGCTGCAGCAGTTAGTTGACTAATCAATTAGTCAATCAACAGAAACATAATCTGCAACTATTTTGATAATTAATTAATCATTAAAGTAATTTTTCATGCAAAAACAGCAGAAAATTAGGATTTCAGTCTCTCAAATGGTGGAGATTTCCTGCTTTTCTCTGTTTTCTGTCATTAAATGGAATATCTTCGGGTTTCGGACTGACAAAACAAGATATTTAAAGACATCACCTTGGACTTTGAGAAACCGGGATGGACATTTTTCACTATTTTCTGACTCTTTTTTTTTTTAGAGCAAACGATTAATCAAGAAAATAATCTGCAGATTAATTGATGATGAAAATAATGGTTAGTTGCAGCCCTAATGTTTAACTACACAAATTACATATGAAGACTTTTGCATCTAAAAAAAAATAAAACAGGAGTTCTGGAGTTCAGTGACTCTTATTCAGAATATTAACTCATGTTTTATGTGGCAGGCTGTTCCTCAAGTTACAAATACTTGTATCGTACCACAGTCACAATTCAGTTCTCTCACCTTGCCCAACAATCAGTGTGTTTCAATTCAGCTGTGTTCATGTGCATTTTCAGTTTGTGCATAAAGAAAACCTGAATGGAAAAAGCAAAGATTCAAAACAAACTCGGAATATCGCAAAACAGTTGTTACTCTTGGCTGAGGTGGAAATGTTGGTGCATTGATAAACGCAGACTTACAAATATACCATGAAGTGACTTAAACATCCACTGAGGCTTACGCTCCACAGGAGGTATTCAAAATAACAATAGAGCAAAACATCAGATCTCTGTGGAGCGATGAGGAGACTGTAACATTCCTTAAATTAATGCATGACACAAACATAAATGTGGGTGCCCTGGTACACATCTGCATTGCTGCACATCTTCCCATCTCTCTCGCTCTCTCCACTGCCTCTCCTGTTTGTCTATCTCACTATCAAATAAAAAGCAAAAATGCAAAAAAAAAAGAAACAAACATAAATGCCACATTTCCATCACATGGTTTTCCATCGTTGAAAGATGAAGTTGAGATGAAGTCATCTCGTTGCGTCCTCCAACACCAACTGTATTTGCTTACCAGTCGTGGATAGAATTCTCTTTTTTTCCTATTTCCTGAATATATCACTGAAGACCTAAATGCCAATTCAAAATTCAAAAGTCTAAGTAAGAGTCCAGTCCAAAGTGAGACTTGTTTATAAACGATTCTGACACCAGAGAAGAACAACTCCGCTCACCACATACGTATGATGCCCAGTCAACAATGACGGAATTAAGGAGCTTCGGGGAAATGCAACATAGAAGGAAATGCAATTACAGATCGAGATGCAGCTATAATTAAACATTTCCAAGGGAGTGGTGGTACACCTGGAATGCCTCCTGAGTGGAAGTAACACTGAGAGCCTCATCAGCATGGCGCCATAATGATTTTAACACTGGGCTTTATTCCGGCTGTTACCATAGCAGAGTCTGGATCCATACAGCTGGCAATTACTTTAGAGACAGAGACAGACCAGAATAGATAGAGTGAGACAGGCAGAAAGAGAGTGAGATGGTTAGATAGAGGGTGAAAGAGAGAGAGACACACACAGGGAGTCCAGGTGTTAAGATATGGATTACTGCCAGGAGTGGAATCAGTATCGAGTACTCTTTATTCAAGAAGTTCTTTAACTTGTGGACACTAATATTAAAGTAAAATGTTGTGTGTGACATTTAAAAGCTATACTGAGTTACAGTTTAAACAAAAGAGCATCATTATATTATGACCATTTGGCCATCTTAATGGTACCACCTCCATGTCTCTCCTGTTTTATTATTTTCATATGACAACACTGTTCAATATAATCTCTATAATGGATCCAGATTAATAAATATATCATAAACATACCATACCAAGTAAAAAACAACACACTGAAAATAGTAAATATACACAAAGACCTACTTGATTAAAGAAAGAAAAGTAATTATTTTATTTACTGTCTCATTTTGCAGCATTCTGCTCTGGTGCCTGTGATACCAGGAACACATTAAACATAATTTCACACAGATATTCCAGCATAAACATCTGCTGTGATTTTAAGCTCTTCTCAATCAGACAAACATTGACCGTTGCCCAAATTACCTGGCTGCTCATTTTCCCATGATGCCAGTCTGGTCTTTTACGTAATTAAAAATTCCAACATAATGACTTCACCGAGAGATCAACACCAAAAATGTATTTGTGTTAGTGTTACAGCGAGGTTACTACACAAAAATAGTGACACATCGTGAAGTATAACCCACTTCCCTCCACCATTTCCTTCGGCGCCACCGCTTTCATTTATCAAAAAACCAGAAGATGTCCAACAGCAATAATTTCACAGATCGACATAAATTTATTTTTAGAACATGATTATGGCAGTTGCTACACATTTTTCCACCAAGCAAAGGGGGTCTGCACTTTGCAAAATGTTTCTTTTTCTTTGCGCAAAAATGTGACCATATTCCAAGCGGTCTTGCACAGGACTCGCTGGCCCTGCTGTTCTGTAGCTGAGCAACATGCAAACACACAAAGCTTCATTTGTAAAGCAGACGGCTCGGTTATATGATACCCTTCCACTTTAGTCATGGTCTGGGTTCCTGGTTTTCTTATCCATGGCAGCAGGGCAAAAATGGAAAGTATGAATTCAATTTATTGTATTTTTCAGCTTTTCTGTATCCCAAAATAACTTTCCACTCGTTGTGCCACTGTATATTTTTAGCGTCTGAAAAAATAGCCTCTTTTAAATTAAATATCCCTTTTTTCAGCTTAAATTTAATGCATTTGGTTATGCTATACAGTTGTGTCAACTCTGTTTTAGTCTAAGGTAATTCCTGAATGTGATTGGCTGAGGAAAGTGTTTAAAGGTCCCATATTATGCTCCTTTTCAGGTTCATATTTGTATTTTGGGTTTCTATTAGAACATGTTTACATGCTAATGTTAAAAAAACAACACTATTTTGGTCTAAATGAATGTGATTTGAGCATCTTATATTCATGTGTGAATAGTAATAATGATGATCTTTCTGTTCCCTAAACGGCGATGAATCCAAAACATTTTTTTAATGCTGTTTTTTCAAGATCACAAGTTAATTATCGCGTTATCTTGAGAAAACAAGCTTTTGTTTTCTTGTGATAAAGAACTTATTATTATTACTTACAATGTTTATCAGAGATCAGGAGTTGAAATGGCCCAGATGGAGCTGACGCTGATGGAGAGCAGAGGATACGCATGTGACTATCTGCTTTTCAAAATAAGGTTTTAACAAAGGGTATAGACTATATTTCATCAAGGATTTTTACAAAAAAGAAAGTAAGAGAAAAAAGTAAAAGTAAGTTTTTCCAAGTAAGAGATTTTCCATATAGGCCTATATAAATTATCTATGGTCAGCGAGATCTGGGCTGTTTGGATGCAATTAACATAAATGTCAGCAGCCTATACTGTATATGATGCCTACTACAGTTGTAGCATCAGCTGATTTGACCACAGAGTAGCGACTGACAGCTGCAGCTGCATGAGGGCACAACACCTCACCACCAAACTCTCCTGACCTCTGATAAACATTATAAGTAATAAGAAAAAAACAGTCTTTTGTTTTCTTGTGATAATGACATAATTAAGTCGTGATCTCGAGAAAACAACATTAAAAACATGTTTCCATCACCTTTTAGGGCTTCCATAGTTCTGTACTTCAATAACATCTTCTTCCTCGGATTTCTGTCTTTGAGTTTTTATTGCTGGTTAGTTGGTGCTCTTTTTGGTCTATTCAGCCATGATGAAGAAAGAACAAGAGGGGGATAGTGAAAGAGTGCAAGAAAGAGCAATGGGCGGTATCAAGGTATTACGGTATACCAGGGTATTTAGAAATCCCGAAGGTATGATTTTCAATACTGTTAATACAGACGCTTTATTAAACTTATACACAGATGTTGTATGTTGTAAGGCGAATTCAATTCAATTCATTTTTATTTATAACAAAAGTTATCTCAGGACTCTTTTCCTATGAGCAGGTCCAGATCACGGTCAATGATTTGCAAAGTCCCAACATTCGCCCATGAGCATGCATTGAAGCAAGGGCGTGGACATCTTCCTTTTAACAGGTCAGAAACCTCGAGCAGAACGTGTGTGCAGCAGTACTAAAACAGAAACTTTATTTGGCACGTACAGTATGTTACAGTATTTCTGTGTAAATGGTTTGGCAGTCATGTCGATGGAGCAATTGGAGATTTGAGTGTTGTTGAACAGTGATGACCAAAGACAGCACTGCTCAGTCAACCAGCATCATACGGAAAAAAGAGAAATAATCCCTCCAACCTCAGGTGAGGAAATTGACCAAGTTTAATGAAGATCTGAAAAAATAAACCATAACTTGAATAACAAGTTATTTTTTCCAACCAAGAAGACAAGTTATGTAAAAAGTTGTGATTGCTTTTTGCCACAACTGTAAAAACAATTGCCTCTGCAGGCCTCCGAAAGCAAGGACAGCTTTATGCACTCATTGCAAGCTAAATAACTAATATGCAAAATATAATAATTAAGACGTTACACGTCGTCATTACAGTACATCCAGTATATGTCAGGATGTTTGTAGGTTGTGCACATTATCCAACAGGCCGTGCACTTGCGGTCCCGTTTGATCTTTTGAGAAAAGGAAACATTACCTCAGCCATTCACCAGAAAAAATACAGACTCTGGTCAGTTGTTTACATTTGATTTTTCACTGAAAAGGTGAAGAAAAGAGAGTGAGAGATTGTGGTTGAAAAAATGTGGAAGGGGGCTCAGATGAACTAATATTTCAGTAAATGTAAAATCAGCTGGGTTTATTTTAAAGCAGCCCTCTATTTTTATAGTAATTTGTGCTGCTCATTTCATAATGTTAGTCTTGGACCTGGCTTGGTGAGAGTGCGGAGCCGCGTTAGATTAGCCATCTGCGCAGTGTAAACACAGACCTATCCTGCTAAGAAAAGAAGTGCAGGGATGAGATGATGTTAGCGCTATCTTGTTAAAGTCACATGTAGGATCAGTGGCATTACTTATTCACACATCACACTGAGCCATGTAAATGAGGGAGTCAATTGACGGAGGCAGAGTCAATCCCCTGCACGACTATGATTGACTATAATTAAATCATGTGTGCATACCTACGTACAGCCCGGGCTCGGCCACATCAAAACAGCGTGAACGTTCTCTGCTCGGAGAGAAGCTGAACCTGATGAGCACATGGCAAGGGCGTTGTCCATTAAAGAAAACCCCTGAGTTTTCTCAGAGCTTTCTGGGTTTGTAGAGCTGCTTTTTAGGTGGTCCTGCGGAAAGTCAGGCACCGGAGGGCTCTCAGGGTCTGTACAGTGTTGAACTTTTTTCCCCAGTGTAAAGGCTAAATGTTATTTTTCTCTCCTTTCTCTCCCTCACTATTCAACTTGTTTTCCCTCGCAGTTGCCTTAATGAGACATCAAAGAGCAGCGAGCCACAGCTGTGATTTGGTGAAATCACTGGTCTGGAGCTGGTGTGTGTGTGTGTGTGTGCCCGTGTTGGGTGAAACATGCATTGTAGTGTTGAGTTAGTGGGTATGGTAAAATGAGAAAAAAGTTCTTTGTGGTTTCAGTTAAACACTTCTGCTGTGATGTAATAGAAAACTGGAGTAGTTTGAGATTACTTTTATACTCAGATTACAGTATAGAGGCCGCAGGTTCAGGTGCCAAAAGCACAGAAACCAGTGCCTGACATGGGCCACCGGCACTTCTGGTACCCTTACTACTTATTGCATAGTCTCGCATAGCCAGACTCTATCTCCACAGCGATGTGTCCGCGCTGGGGGAAAGTCTGGATTCAATGCGCTTTCACTCCTGGATAGCGAAAAAAAAACTCCCTGGTCTGTTTGTATTTCTTTAAACCAATCACAATCGTCCTGGGCGGCGCCACGCCCCGACAGTGCCTCTGCAAAATAGTGTCAGGAGAGAACCTGTTTCGGTGTAACACCTACACATTATTTCTTTGTATCTTTACAATCATTCACAGAAAGGACAGAGCATGCCTGCCTTATTGCACAATTCAAAATCTTCAAAACTTGTCATTTTCTGCATGGAGGTTGATAACTCAGAGGCTGTTGCTATTGTTGACTTCCTGTCTCCAGGCAGCCGCGCTTTATCCAGGCACGGTTCCCATAGTAAGCCAGACTGTTGCATAAAGCCATGACATTTTTTATTTACCAAATATACATTTTTGTACAAACTAACACAAATCTATGTAATGGAATGCATACAAAAATACATTTGAAGTATACATAGGCTATATCCAAGACACATATGATAATTGTGTCATGCAACTGCTGAATTAGGCTACTGGCAGCTTTTTTGGTCCAATTCAGGCACTGACAGAAAGGTGTGACTGGCAGCAGGGTAACCGTGAGTTCAAAGAATATTACAGATTATTTTTTTTTCCATTTGGATTGTGCAGTAGCCTTGAGCATGACAATGGTAGACTACATAAGAGCATCAGAAGGTCTGAGTACAAAATGTGAACATACAACTAGATGAGACGGTTATCATTAAATGGAGCAGAAAGTGCATTACAGTCTGCTCGTACGCTCTCATGTAATGTGAGATGAAAGAGCAGCACCGAAAAATCTCTTCATTTCCTCTTTTCTTCCTCTCACACTTTGAAGTCCATCTTGCTGACACGACGTCCTTTCCAGCCAGGAAAGGGAGGGTTTCCATTGTTTCTCAGATCATATGTAAAGTTCAATGTCTGAGAATTTTTTTTTTAAATTCTTTTTTTCTTTTATTCTGACCCATATTTTGCACTTAAATAAGAAAACACCAATAGTCGATGTATACTGTAGATTCATACAGTACTTACAGAGAATGGTGTGGATGCAAAAGGTGTCAAAGTTCAACGTTAGATCAAATGAGAATACATTTGTCATAATATCAGGGGACAGTAAAATGTTGCAGGTAGCACCCACATGGATCAACGCAAACTCAATAAGTCTCCATTTTTCATTTAATTCTTCAACGAAAACAACAAATCATCAAATTTGTTGAGTTAGAATTTTTTTCTGAGAACTTGAAGGCTGAAGCATTCCTTTATGTGTTAAAATAATCCTGCTTCTTTGACTAAATAATCCTGCTAATTTTAACTAAATAAACCATTTAAACCCCCCCAAAACTGGGATACTCCGTGCACATAACCCCATTGGATTATCTAAAAAAAATGCATTGTCACAAAGCTCATAAAAAGTTGATCAAAAGTGTAAGATTCATGGTTTTCACAGGACAGTAACAATTTTCAAATGTGGGGCACATTCTGTATTAACATTTATTCAATATCAGTAGCCTACTGCCATGTCACAATTTAGGGGCGTCATGCACTTTTAAATATTTGACTTTGTTAGTTAATGAGGAGTACCTGAATGCAGCATTTTTCATTTTCTATTTTTGGGGTTCTGCCTGGTACCTTCACAGGTGCGTTCAGATAACTGAAGTTTAACACTGTCAGAATTATTTATGTCAAACTGACACAGAGAGACGTTCATCTAGGGCACGGAAATAATAACCTTTGGCAGCTATCAAGCACAGCATGTGAAGTCATTAATTAATGCTCATGTGAAGTCATTAATTAATGCTCATGTCACAGGGACAAGCAGCTTAATAAGAGCAGGACACACGGCTGTGTTATTAACCAAAACCTTTGCGTTACAGGAGGAAACAAACCTTTCTCATTGTACGTCACTGTATTTAATCTAAAAAATCTAGTCATGTTTAATAGGATTTAATTTTACATCATATTGTTTTTTTTTTCTAGACAGATATTCATACAAATATTTGTATTGAGTCAGTTAATTAGAAAGCATTTGCCAGAAGATTGCACAGAAGAGTAGACTACATACGCTCTCCCTGCTCCTAATATTATTACACAGGAAAAAGATGATTTGATTTTGCGTAGTAAACACATTCCAGACATTGTTACAGATTTGCCATGTCATAGTTCTCCTTGAATACACTTTCCCCCTAAACAGGTTAAGTCATTCTATTTGTTTGTGTCGATGGATCATCTGTATGCTGTGTTACTACACTGCAGGAGCGAGTCTCTTTTCTGCCCCGCCGCTGATTTGCTCCCACTTCTTCCATCACTTCCCTGTGAGCTCATTCTATGTTTGCTAAACAGAAATGTTGGTCTTTGTAAGTAACCTCTGAATATTTCCAATGTGGGATATGCTGAAACTCACTGTACTTGATACTGCAGTGAGAGGACATCCAATCACAGGTTGGCTTGGTGACACAAACAGAGGAGATGCTTTGGGTTGCACAGTAGAAAACTTTTTTTTTTGTTGTTTTGTGGATGCTGGATAGCAACACGGAGAAACATAAGTGTTTTGGTTGGGTATTTGCGTACTGTTTGTATATTTGTGCTGTGATGATCTCAAGGGAGGAAACTGCAAGTAATTATCAAGCAAGGTTGAATGATAATAAGGTTTGCTCCTCATTTAATGTTACATCGTGCACAGCATTTGTTTGAAAGATTATACTGCAGATGATCTAAGCCTTTTGTTTACAGAATGATTTACTGATGATCAGTTTAACAGACTGAATCCTTTAGTTATTTACTTTGGGGTAACGTCACACTGTAGCAGCCCACTACACTCTGTACCTTTAAAATCATGAAAATTAAATGGCAGAAAATTATGTTTTAAATATTTCAATATAAGGGGAAAAAAATATATTCAATGCATGTAGTATGTCCACATCTTTTTAGCTCTTAACCTGGGCATACACTGTACAATTTTAGAAATGTTGTTGTTTAATTCCAACTCATACTGTAAGAGTAAATCATCTGTGATGTAAAGCCAAAGCTCACAATTTATGTGCTCACACTGTACGGTCCGATCATGATGCCATGACCTGAGTGCTCACACTGTACATGTAAGATAGAAAATAAAACAACCGATCGGCCCCTTCTGGTTATTGACATCTGTCAATAAAGATTTGTTTGAAAGCTCAGAGGCAGGTAGAAGCAAAGAAGAAGAAGAAGAAGTTGTAATTAAAAAATATTTAAGGGAATGGCTGCTTTGAGTGACAGGTGGGTGCCCTCACATGCTGCTAGCATAGACTGTAGGCTTCATTCGGTCTATGTTTGCTAACAGAGGTCTCTACATCTCAATGCCAACGTTTCTCTCATTGGTTGTGATAAGAGGACGAGGAAACCCCATAAAGACTCGTATTCTGTTGCCACAGTTCATCCAACCTGGCCTCCATGTTTTCTGTCTATATGATGCGTTGTGTCACCATGGTACTTTTTAGGTGCTCTGTTTGCCATTTCACGCAGGCGCAGTGAGAAAAAAACGCACTGACTGTGGAAATCGACCCGTGGCTCTGCGTTAACTGTGTGAGAGCCTGAAGATGGACGGCCACAATTTCTAGCACGTCAGAAATTCAACAGAACATCTGACCGCCAGCCGGTAGCAGATGACCAGTGCTCGCTACCCCCTGTACACAAATGACACCTGACGAAGCTGAAATTCGGTCCAACTCTAAAGTCGTGTGGCTCAAATATTGTGTCAGAAACAGGCTCAAATCATACTGTGTATGCCCAGCTTCAGGTGACGGAGTTGTTTTATCAACACATGCACCAGATTATGAAGATATATTTTTAATGTCAGTATCTGATAATGCCTTCCTTTCCAAAGAGGCCCATTATGCACAAATGGCTTATTTCTATCTTCCAATGTCTTCCCCTTTATGGTTTTCCAACGTTTTTCCCATTATACTGTGAATGATTTATCCCCTCCTGAGGGATTTACATCTGATCACAATCCATTGACGACTCTATTTTTCCCTACTGTGTCGCACCAAAGCAAAGTGGCACGTACATACACAGAGCAGCAGGGAGGTCCTCAGTGGGAGCGAAGAGAAGGAGGGTAATAAGAAATGAAAAGAGAAAAGGATGGAAGGATGGTGTCACATAGCCATGGGGACCCGTGGAAATGGTTTCTTCCACCATAGATGCTGAATAATGACCTCAGCTGGGTCTTTTCATCACTAAATTACAGCCATTAACTTCAGATTAATCATCATCATCCCTTTCACTGAGAGGGAGACCATATTGGATGAAGATTAGAAGAGTGTCCTCTCATGGTTGATGAAATCCTACTAGTTTGTGGCAATGGTTGTCTTTCAAGTTCATAATGACTTTGCATTTTATGTATTTAGTTTCATTCAATTTATTTAGTTCAGACTTCTTCTGTCCATTTCCTTGTGCTTCTTTGACAAATGTGTGGGAAATTTAGCAGCACTGTATTTAGGTGGATTGCTCCCACCCATTGGAATACATGCATTCCAAGAACTACAGTTTTTTTTTATTGTTTCCAGTCTCGTCTAAATATTCACTTCTTGCATTATGGCCTGCAGCACCCCAACAATCTCAACTTCTTCCATTATTCTTGGCTGCCAGTGGTGCCATTTAAAATCTGGATTTCCTCTCTACACATGACCAGTTAAGGATGACAAAATCACACCTGTTGTCAGGGTGATGTAGGCATTAGAGTGTGTCTCAGACTGCATATTTCTGTCCAAAACCCAACCCGAGTCCGAGAGAGTAGTAACCAAACCCGATAGGCATTCTGCTGTTTATGTCCGGAGGTGTAGTACAGTTTTTCTCCGTTGTATACACACAAAAAACTGGAACTATGCACAATTCTGAAAACTTGAAACTCATATATCAACAACAAGCCTCCAGACTGCTAAACTCTAAACACAAGTCCATTGTTTTCAATCAGATATAAATTTAAATCACATTTTTTGCACATTTAGCACACTTTGTTCACCTGGAAAACACAGGCCTTCAAATGCCACACCCTGATTACCAACTGGTCTCACTGAAAACACAGAGCATCAGGTGACCTCTGCTTTGCTACTTTTTTTTATAATTGTGTCCATCATTACATTCCCAGCACAGTCTAAACATTCTCTTACTGTACTGTTTCTCATTTTACGTGTACATCAGTGTAATTACTGTGAGTTTTGCCAAGAAACATTTGTGTATTCTCAGAACTCTAACAATGTTCCAGCAGTCTCAACTGTAAGTTTACAGTTTCACTCTGAGAGGCTGGTTGAGTTTAGCCCAACAGGAGCTCACGTGCATTGTATCCTATGCTGATACAATGATTGTGTTACAGTATTGTATTACTATACGGCAACAGCCGTTATACTGTATGTACCATAAAATTGCAACCTATTTTGGGCCAAAAAAAAGAAGAGAGAAAAAGGAAATATGCAATGTAACATGGCCTCATGAAGCCAAAACCTATAAACAGTATTTTGATGGGAGTGTTTTAAATTGATCGCATCAGTGTTTAATTGATGCTCTGTAAGAGATATGATTGCTGATGATTTTGAGTGCAGTGTTTTATTTTGCAAGAGATTTGTGAAGTTTTGCCAAAATGGTTAACTGTTTTCATTTTTGTGTTTAGAGTTGTGAGAAATGTAGCTATAGTTTCAGGAAATGTGTTCAAACAATTGAGAAAAACTGTAAATGTAAGCTGAAACACTACATTTGTGTTACCGCCTGAAATAGCCTGTGTTGCATTTGTGCATTGTCACGTAGGCTTTCATCATTTTAGTTATTTTTATACTATATTTTCAATAAAAAGAACTTGTAGCACTTTGTCAAGTAGGCTGAACCCGACACGAACCCGAACATCCCTCGTAAATATTTGTCCGAACCCGGCTCGGGTCGGGAGTCAGCAGATATACTTTTATCTTCTTGCATACTCATGCTGATTCATTCAGCTCCTGACCTCTATTCCTTGCAGGATTGTAGCTGCATGAGTCTAGCCATGTCTTCCAAGTAGGCTATATATTTTCCATGGATGATGTTTGCCTTCACCTAGATGACCCAGATATCACTCTACTTCAAAAAAGGCATTTGTAGTTTGGCGGGAGATGAGGAAAGGGGGGGGCAAAATGGGAATCACTTACCATCAAGTGGCTGTTGGTGCAAGATCTGAGAGTCACTGCCTCTGCATCTGACAGTTATGTGAAGTGCTGAAGTAAAGCAATAGCACAGTCAAAGAGAAAATTGTGTAAGAACAAAAGATCAGTGCTGGATATGATGGAGATGGGCATTATAAGTAACTGCAAACTGCATCAAAGGGAAGTCTTTTTATACTTACCATCACAAGCATGGCGACAAAGTCATGTGACGCACAGGTGCACTCCAAGGCGCTTTCCATTGAATACCGCATCCATGTGAATTAGCATCACTTCAGATTTTAGATTTAATGGCATAAACACAAGGGTAACGTTACAGTCACACACTTCAGTGGATTTATTCTCTGCAAAGAGATGTGAATGGAAATGGAGCACTGGTGAAAAGAAGCATGTGTAATTAGCCATTGGAAAGCTTTACTTAACATACATTTTCATACTTGACTCAAGACGAGACTCACGACTTCGATTGTCCACGTAACCTTTATAGCCTCAGGCAGCCCTGTATCCAAATCTGACGTTGCATAACAACGCTGAGCCCCTTTCAAGTCTCTTCCTTTCTGAAACACCTGTCAACTGTATTATATTATGTCTGAACAGACATAAAATGTTGCATCAAAAAATGGTATCTTTTTCTCCAAACTTAGGGTGCTTTCGCTAATCACTGTATATGCAGGACAAATGATCTGATGATGTGAGAGATGTCTCTGCCAACCCACGCAAAACCTTAGGTGTGTACACTGGGATCTGTTACGCACCACCCGTGAACCCCAGATGCACAAACACAGAAACAGTAATGTGATCCGCCATCTTTTCCCCACTAGGCAGATTTATGCACATAAATCATTTCCTATGCTGTGTTTTGGGGGATTTATAGTAATAATAGGCCATCTCTGCCATTCCCATCCTGTTCCCTCCCTGGGAAAAAACCTCACAGGTCTTAACTTTTGGTCACATCGGGTTTCCAGTTGCAATGTTACCTTTTCCTAACCTCACGGCCCCTAAACCTAATCATGTGTTTCCATGGAGTTACCTGCACAATCTAATCTCAGAGAGCTTTGAAACAGTGGCAGGCCGGTGCTAACAATGTTTTGGAACCTGTCCACATGACCCCTTTCTGCTGTTTCATCATGTTGGTTTTACTGGGAGGGTCTGCTGGTAAAACATGGAGACTGCTTGTACAATAATATCGCCACTGTCACGTTTAATAGATGTCTTGATTGCGTGTGTCATTTGCAGCTGTGAAGTTCATTATTGTTTTGTCTATAGCGGAGGTGCTTTTCGCTACATGTAACGTGCAGATTTCATGTCTCACGTGTGTAAAGGTTTTTTGAAGAACTAGGAAGTAGGCTTGAGCGGTATCTATTCTTTCACCTCCCTGACATTTCACTGGGATATAGGACGGTATTTGTGTAAAAAAATAAAACTTAAAAGCAGAGAGTCACGATGGGTTCTAATCAGCAAAGAACTATTCACATTTCTCATCCGTGTACATGTTAATAAATTATCTGTTCACTCAATTTAAGTCTCTCCTGACTGAAAGAAGAATCTGAGTCCTGAGTCCTGGATTACACAGCACATTATAACTACCAGAACCAGATCAATAATATGCTATGACTTTGTGAGCTTTAAGTATAGGCCTAAAGTGACATCGCTGTATTGTAGGTGAGAAAGTAGCCCAATATGTGATTAGTTTATCCAAATAATGCCTATTTGGTCATTTGCGCCGACATTTTCACGCATGCATGATTATAAACATTTATAAAGAGTTTTATAAAGCCTTACAAATGCATTATAATGTCTCATGAATGTGATTATAATGCATTATAGACATGACCTTCATATAAACTCCCAGATGCTTAGACCCAGCAGACCTGGTGGAAACCCTGCCTCAAGACAGCATCTCCGTATCAGTTTAATAGAAAGAGAAGCGTCTGTATATTTGACGGTATTGAAAATCATACCTTTGGGATTTCTAAATACCCTGGTATACCGTAATAAGCCTACTAGGGTGTTTTTGTTGTTTACTTTAATTTGCAACCAGGCTGTTACCTGACAATGTCATGCTCGATTAAACATCTATCACACAAACTTCTATTAAGAAATTACTCTACTTTTAAGCCTAATGTCTTAAATACAGCATCAGTGTCTGTGTACTTGGTCATCATCATGATCTGCTTACATATAAACCAAATGTGTCAAACACTTACAGTTTCTGAGAAGTGCAGCTTTGCAAAAGCAGCCCACACTTAGACTAATTACCTAAAGAATCTGAGACATAAAAAAAAAGATTGGCCACAAGTTGAAAGTTGGAACTTAGTATACTCTACATAAACACATTGTTATGACCTTGAGACTGAATTTATTTTCAAGTGATGTGAAAGTACATGAAACCCAGAGTAGCTGTTCAGTAAATTTGCCAGTTACAAGAACCAGGCACCTTGATTTGATGAAGCTATTATTGTGACGCACAGTTTAGCCGATGACGGTCGTCTGCTGGGGGATTAGTCAGCCATGTTGTATATTCCCACTGGTTTAAGACGTCAAACTCAAATTTTGTTCTTGACAGCAAAACTTTCCTGAAGACAGTGAACAGTAAGTGTCTGTGTAACCCATAAAGCTGTTTAAACTTTCTCATTCATACATCAACAATGCGCTACTCTGTCAAATCTCAACGACATGTTAACCCTCCACAAAACGCCACTGAACACCTCACCGCATTCAGAACTGTTTATTTCCAATATACTCCCAGCTCGCTAAGTTAGAACACATTTCTAGACCATGTACTCGAAGTTGAGAACAAACTGTACATACACCCCAGCGTTAGTATCTAGTTACTGGTAATGCAACACATTAATGATATTACTTTCCTGAGTAACGAGTAGTGTAACGTATCACTAATAAAAATTCAGTAATAATATCACTTACCTCCCAATAAAATAACTTGTTACAACCTTACTTTTGTTGTCACCTCGCTACTGATTTGAAGTCCAACAATCCAATCACATCCCCGAATACAATCCGAATACATTTCCGTAATTGTCGAGCATGCACATCACCAAGCAGCAAGCTAGCTTGGAAGACAGAAAAAAAACATGTGTCTCGTCATCAGTTTGAGCCAAGTGTGCTTTTAGCTTGAAGCTTAGCTGTGCTTAACTAGCCTGACGTCCTCAGATGGTTGTTTCACCATCTGAGAAGCTGTCGTTAGAAACTGTTTGGAAAAGGTCAGGTGCTTTCAAAAAATACCTGGCAGATGATTGGACGAACCATCTGTCTATCAAACTTGTGCCAGTCAGTAGAAGTGCAGAAAAGCCTTCAGTGTTGTTCTTTGCTCTTCTTTCAATGAAGAAATATTCTCCAGTTCTGATATAACTGACACTATTGTGGTATCGCAACATCTACGCATAGCTGCCATTGTTGTTTTGAATGAATAGTCGCGCAGGTCACACACCTAAACCACGCCCATACCTGCCGGTAGCTCCTCGCAGGACACTGATTGGTCTGGTCAGATCTTGACCGGACCCAAACGCTTTACTTGGAGCCTGGCAAGATGGATTTGTGTGATCCTGTGATTTTGTGATATCGTGGGAACCCAGCTGCCATGCAAGGTAAGTTCAGAGAAAACAGTGAGCGGACTGGTCCGAAAAGTGTGGATCGATGTACAGCTGCATCTGGCAAGACGTGGCAGAGAGTGCAATCGAGACTTAACAAGAGACTCTTTTGAAACAAGATGAGAATGGCAAGGAGTACAACCACAAAGATGCCAAAGATCCATGTAAAGCAAATTACAGGGGGTTCATCTTCGCTGAGCCTGACCAAACTACCCCATTGCCAGTTTTAAAAAGTATTTATGCCTGTGCCCTCCTGACACAAAAGCTTTCTACCTTCACCCACTAAAAAAAAAAAACAACAGCTACTGAACAGACAAGCAGTGTGGTACTCTCGTCAGCTCATGGGACACATTTTTCTTGGGCAAATGTTATCCCAAATCCCCAAGGCAGCCAGGCTTTCAAGGAGATACACAAGTCACAGCTTGAGGAGCACAGCTGTCCAACTCCTCTCTCAGGCTGGTCTTGTCTGTGACTGGGCACAGATGGGAGGGCACCCTGAGGAGCTACTGGGCTCCAACCACTACAGAAAGGGAAAGTGGAGCAAGTGGCGCTGCTTGTCGGGGTCCTGCATCACCCTGTTGGGGTTCTGTTTGCAATAATGACCAGCTTGTTCTACATTATCCCTTACATATTTGTCTCCAAATAATAATAATAGGTTTATTTATACAGCTCCTTTCAAGAGCAGACGTCACAAAGTGCTTAAATACAAGGCAAAACAGACATGAAATACAGGCATCAAGCTAAAAACATAAAAGACACTAAAAGTAAAAGCAAGTCTAAACAGATCTTAAGTCCAATGGGAGTGAGTTCCAAAGTTTGGGAGCTACAACCTGAAAAGCACAGTCTCCTTTTGTTTTGAGCCTGCAGCAAAGCACAACCAGCAAACCCTGATCAGAGGAGCTCAG
>JAOVVB010050169.1:0-14735 GCA_028570985.1 Heterobranchus longifilis
CTTCTCCACTACTTAGTAATTAATATTAAACTATGAACTAATCATGTCATTATATATATATATATATATATATATATATATATATACATTTACCGATTTTCTCCATCTTGTGGAAAAAATATGTTGATTTATTACTTTATTTTAATTATAAATTTTATACCATAGACATCGTGATAATATTGTTATAGTGAATTATTTTGGCCATGGTAATCACATAGTGAAAATCTAATACCGTGACAGCCCTACTATATGCCACTATACAAATGTCAACAAAACAGACCATGTTTTTATGGAAAGGTTATGGGAATAATAGCCTACAAGCTACAGTAGCAAATACAGTACACTGTAATGAATATACTGTAATGTTTAGTATACATCCCCTACATCTCGCTTCATAGTCGATTAGTTGACTAATCGGTCGTTTTGGTCTTAGTCAACTATGATTTCTTTAGTTTGATTTCTTTCTTTGATAAACACAAGATTTAAAGTGGTGCTTTTGCATGATTCTTTGTGGAGAAATTCGGTTTTACAGATTAAATCAACTAATCGATTAGTCGACAAAATCATGAGTGTTAGTCAACTAAGTTTCTTTAGTCGACAACAGCCCTAGTATGTATATAAAAGATACTTGTGGATCTAACCAAGGCCTACATGGCAACACCCTAAAACGTCTCTTTCCTATAGTAACTTAGTAAGCCTAGTAAAGGTAGTGGCAGAGCAGTGTTACTGTATAACCCAGATACTGTTTGTTTTATGGACAGCTATAGGCCAAATGTGATGTGTGTTTACAGTAAATTAGCAATATCAATAGACTGTCAAATTCGTACTTATCTTCCTGTGTTTACACAATTTATTAAATAACTAAAATTCAGGAATTTACCATGAACTTTTCAGTCACTTATCTCATCAAATTAGGCTATATATGTATTCATATCCTGCTTTCCGCGGGTTTTGCCCCATTTGACAAAGCAACACTGTTCCCGCAGACATGGCAACCTTGTATCAGTTATAGCGACTGTTCATCAGGAAGTAGCTATAATACTGTGTAATAATAATGTATTGTACACTCACCTTACCCGGTACTCCCCGGTGGTCGGTACTGCCCTGCCAAAACCGCCGGCTGAAGCCTTTTACATAACCAATTCTTTTTTCCTCATAAGGAAAATCCACTTTCCATATAAGAGACCCGTAACCGAAAACCCACATAATAAGACGTTAAGCTAACCGTCACCGAGACGGCAACAAGGACGGTGAAAGCTGAACTAACAACGTTTTAGTATCCTACAACGACAGTCATAACCTTTGTACCATTATATAGATATATGCGTGTACACCTGCAAGCGTCGATGTTGTCTAACGGTAGTAACATGCGCTCATTTCAGCAGGGTCCCAGGACTAGATTTGTCAAGTCAGCTGGATTACATAAGTACCCGTACTTCCGCTCAACAACTTTCAGTATAAAGCGCATGTTCCGATCATATCGCACATGATTTTGATAACATTAAAGTTTGGATTGCTTTTCTGCAGCTAATCACAATATAATGTTGCTTTTTCATAGCATTTTTGTTTTACACCATATGTTGTATCACTATAGGCATGCCTTTAAGAGTTTTCTGCTTTTATTTTGAAGCCATTCCGGATGTTTTTAGCTCTTTCAGTGTAAAGTCTAATTTGAGACCAAGCGAAACCCTGTCAAAGTGACACCTGTGCAAACACAACTGATATATACATTTTTTTCTCCACCCTCTCCAGAAATAGTTCTTATTTTTAGTTCTTTTAAAATTGCCATGACATCCTCAACCATAGAGGACTGTATAAAGAATATTTTATGTTATCTATAAGCCTATTTTATGTTTATGTCAGTAAATGTCAGTTAAAACCAGACAATCCAGAATGTCAGCCACTAAAATATGTTTTCCACCTAGTTCTGCCTGTAGTTATGTGCCCTTTCTGTAATTGACTTAGCCTATAAAGAAATAATAACACATTCATTTGAAATTGCAGTATGAATGCCAGTTGTTGAAAACCGGACATTAAACTGAATTGCTGGCTTTAAACGTTGAATAATACCCATGATGTATGAAAGTGGAATATTGTCTACATTTTGAATGGAGTTTTTAGCTGTGTGCACTAATTAGCTTATCTCAATCAGCTGTGTGTGTCCCCAGCTGCAATCAAGGGTTGCCATGGTGATGGTAATTGTTGTGGGACGCCTAGGTCAGACAGTTCATTTCATAGAAATTAAGCGGAGGCACACTTCTCAAACCCCTGCTTCAAAAAACATGAGTCCAATCGCCAAAATAGTATTATCATTAGAATAAAACAAGACTCTGTAGAATGTGTTGATGTCAATTTTATGTTTTTAGTGTCAAAAATGTGAGAATAGGTTGAAAGTTGAATATTTCAAACAGTTTTAATGTGATTTGAATGTTGAATACCCACAATGTATGGGAGATGGGGAACATTTTAAAGTTTGAATTGAGTTTCTACAGGAATTTATGAAAGAAAAATGCACAAAAAACTTAAACTGAAATTGTCACATTTGAACATTCTGTCCATTCATTTGAATGGAGAAAACAATTCCTGGAAAACGTTGAATATTTCTCAAAGTATGATAAAAGTAATAGCACACATGTCCTAATTGAGATTAACTTTTCGATGTTTGAATTAAGTTTCTACGTTGAAAAATTTGGAATTGTAAGTGGGTGCCAAATTCACCTATTCACACCCAATGACACATTAATAGTATTTTTTTTTTTTAGGTTTTTTATTTTTGCACAGTTTAAAATACAGAAAATGCCAAAGAAAACAAATAATATGCAGTGCAGGCAGAGGCAGAAAGCCCAGATGGCTTATTTAAAGCCTCCACCTAAATAATCCTAAAATTGTACAGGGTTATAGCGAGCACAATATTAATATACAGAAAAATAATATGACAATATAAAACTGATGGCAAACTAATAACAAAAACATATAATAACAACACAAATAACAATAATAATAGTAACAAATTAAAAACAGAAAAATGTGAGTGTGCATGTGTGTGAATGTGTGCATGTGTTAGTGAAGAGGATTGCACTGTGTTGACACCTGAGCAATCGTAATGCATGTCACAATGAGTAAAGAAGAAAGAAAAAAAACATGAATACATGAAATACTTGGGGAAAGGCGCTTACAAAACAGCAGTTAAATGGTCTTTTAAGCATCTTTTGTAACATTTTAAAGAGGAAATTCTTTTTTGCCAGGTGCAAAAAACATAAATTGTAAATTGAAAAAAATTGACATCTGCAAGTGAGAAATTTAGGCGGATAAAGATCTGAAGATTGATGAGTTGAGTAAGAATGGAAGCTTTAAATAAGTCTTGAAATGCTCAGGAATATTCCCTTCACTTAATAAGAACACGTGCTGATGTGACCTTGTCCTCTTGTGGAAAAAATGTTCATTTGAGTACCAGAAACAATGTTAGACCTATTCCTTGTTTTTTCTTTTTAATGATCTGAATGACCTATTGATTAATGTGTCCAAGTGTAGCTTTCATATACACCCAGTGTTATGGATGTTGTGCTTCTGCATTTGTTAAAACATGGTCTGGCACAAACAACACAGGGAACATGGACTTCAGACCTGACACCAGGGGGTGCTGAGTTTCTATTTCCCTCAATGTTTCATTGTCTGTTCTCCCAAACAGCATGCTCCTCATGTGTGCCGTGTGAGCACTGATTCAGAACCAAACAAAGTGGACAGCCACAGTCTGGCCTGTAATGTCAGCTCCATGAACAGCGGCCGTGCTCATTCTTCTGCCTCTGAGAGAGTCAGCAAACCTTTTTATGTAACCTACCAGCCTCCAGTTTGGAGAGGCTGAAAAATGCTGCTGAGGAAACATCTGACATAAAAAAATAATAAAGGCGAGACACTACAGGCAAAATTGTCATGCACTAGTCAATTTCTGAGATTTTGGGCTGTTTTGCTTCCATAACATGTCTTCTTTCAGACTAGTAGGAAGAAAACAGACAAAATACACATAACTGGGGAAGTTTCATGGTGATATCTATGAGTTACATGTTTTAACTCTATTAACCTGTAATGTATTTTAAGACCTGGTGCTGTGGAGCTGGTCACTAAAGGTCATCTCTCAGGTGGGAATGTGTGTAAATGTGTGTGTGAAGTATATGTAAAAAATAATGTCATAGCACTTCCTGTAATTTAAAGCAGATAAATGCAGCAGTTTCCAAATAGTTGATGTTTCCTGCTGTGAAAATGATGAGCTTTTTATATTAACTATAAACCTCTTCAGAGCAGAAGTGTACTTACAGGCTAAATCCTGCTCCAAATATCTTAAACCACATGCACACACACACACACGTTATCTCATTCGTTTGTGGATCAACACCACATAAAGCTTACAAACTGTCCCATGGGCTCACCTTTCCTTCAGTGTTTGTCTTTGACAGGGACACATTTGTTGTGAAAATATTTATATAGTCTTTTTTCTGGCATATATTTTTATTATGATGACAAACAACAGACATTTAGGGAAATATAAACGGCCCCCTGTTTGTTGTCGCAGTTTTCGTGATGAGGAATATGTTTTATTTGCTCTGTTGAAGAAACGCACAGTATGTGCCTGCACTAGTGAATTTGGCAAATTTGTTATCTGTTGTTTTTGGAAGATGGAAAACAAAGATGTTGCAGTAAATATAAAGATAACTCAAGAGGAATGAATGTGAATAGAATTTACTGGAAAAATGTTGTAAGAAAAACATTCTTTAAAACACTATAGTCTGAAGCTTTTAATTCTAATATGGACCATTAAATTACTTTAAAAATCAAAATTAAATCTACTGTAATCCACTCTTCAACACGGTAATCAAACTAAATCAAATAACTCATTATTCCAAAACAATTAATCAGGGCTGGTATATGTTTGGGAAGGTGACAAGGAAAAACATATTCTTCTTTATTTTAATCATTTGTATGCTGTCTTCCTTTCATTTAGTAAAGTCTGCATTTAACACATTTGATATTTCTTTAATTTAAAGCAACACTCCACCAGTTTTACACATCAAAGTCTGTTTATTTGACATGATAAGCACTACACAGCCTTTGAAAACAGCTGTATAATATGTTTGGTGCCAAAGTTTGAATCAATAACAGGACACCTGCTTTCTACCGACAGTCAAAGTTTGTTTCTTTTAACCAGTCGTTCCCTAACGTTATTTACCTGGCACAGAGTTTCTAAAAAAGGTGCTTTGGAATTTGCATTATGGGAAATGTAGGATACAGTGTTTTTAGAGCTCCATAGGGACTAAAAAATATGTATATCTCAGCCTCTGCTTCACCAATTTTGACCACTGTTTTTCAAACCCCTCATCTTTATGGAGGTACACAAAAACGGTTCCCCTTTAAGACAGGTTACACTCCCCATTGTCTGTTTTCTTGTAGCGCCTGTGCTCTGAGTGGGTTTTCTTGTTCTATTTTGTGCCGTGGCCTTTTAACCCATCTGTTACCCCAGCTACATTGCTGAATGGAGCTGTCAACATCCTGAACATCTTTTACATTTGTTTGTTCCAGCCAAGGTTGAAGGCTATAAAAGTGGCTCTGTTTCATGCTGGCCAGTTTAAAGGGATAGTTCGGAGGTTTTTAAGTGCCGTTCTATAAGTTATGCATAGTCAATGTGTTACTTTCAGTCTGCGCGACCCCAGAGTGAAGAAGCAGACAGAAGTCTGTGCATGGAGCTATCATCACGGGGACATCAGAAAAATGCATAAGAAAAAAAAAATATACATCAGGTCAATGTACGCTATACATTTTTTGATATTGTCGTCGCTTTACTTTGCTGTCAGACAGCACTTTCCTTTGGAACTGCATTTTATCAACCTTGCATTGTGTTACTCCACTTATCAGCTGTTCAGGAATCTCTATGTTACAAGACTGAAATCAAGCTTCACTTTTCAAAATATTTCAAAGATTGTGTGTGCTTGTGTTTTTCCAGTCACCATGTAGGTTTCACCACATTCCGTTGAATGAGATTGGCCTGTGGCTAGTTTCAATGAATACTCTGCGTCGGATTATATCAAACCACGGCCAAATAAGAAGATAAACACTTACTGAAGAGCACTGCTATACCCAACAATCAAGTAGAGCTAAATACACACAAAACCACCAGTAAAGAACAGCTTACTTACAGTCGACACATTTCCATGTTAGCTTGTGCTCTTTTTTGGCATCCAGTTTCCACAACTTTCACCTGTCTTTTGCCCGTTCAGCCTCCCTCTGCAAAACGCGAATGCATTTTTCTGATGTCCGTGTGACAGCTCCTGCATATTCTGTCTGGTTCTTCACACCGGGGTCACGCAGACCAGGGTCTTACAAAGTTGGCTATGCATAACCACCTCATAGAACGCCACTTCAAAACCTCCGATCTATCCCTTTAATCATTGAATTCCTTTTTAAAAAAACATGCGCCACCCCTGCTGCTTTCTGTCAGCCCATCCTTGTAAAAAGTCTACATGGGTCTTTATCTCCGTAACCTGCTCTTTCCTCTCGGGTTGAGCTTTGAAAAGAGATTTCTTCAGTTAGCAGAATTTCTTTTTTCCACCAACCACCTGCGGGATCATCTAACTAACCTCCGATATTTAGTTGTTCTCCTGCAGCGATTGAGGTCTACAAAACCCATCCAAAGGTCTCCTCCATACTGACTCACTCAGGCAGCAGTGGTTTCACACAAAAAAGCTCTTGAACCTCTGACTCCATCTCAGCAGACATAGTGAGGAATTGGCCGGGCGAGCCATAAAAGTCCACTATATGTAGAGAGCAGAGTGGAGTGGGCCATTTTGGGCTTTGAGGCCTCAGACTGTTTGATCCTGAACTGCTCATATGACTCCTGAGATTTCTCTCACCAGCTTACAGGCTTGCTGAATGCAGCCACATCTATCAGCACTGTTGTACTCGCCTGCGATTCTATTCTGGGTATAACAACTAATAATGATGCCGTGAAGGACTGTAAGATAAGAAAGTCATTATTAACAAGTCAATATTATCTATTTTGAACTCGGTTTTTACACTTGGACTGCAAAAACCTCATTTGTAAAAATGTTGGACCCAGCACAAGCATTGACTAATTAGAATAATAGAATGAAAATCATGTTCACGTTGGCATGACTGATATTCTCCCTCCATCTTCAAACAAGATGTAATAATAGAAATGATGATAGAATAGAAGGTTTCGTAAATGATAAATGCTGTGTCCTCCTTTGTCTTAGCAGCAACAAAAGCCAAACATTTTGAGTCCATGTGATGATAGAGGCTTCTGTTCATACATATTTTCAGAATTTGATTATAAAGTTGAAGCTTCTGCCAAAAATCCCTCTCAAGACAAAAGCCGTCACATGTCTCGGAAAGGTCTTTTGACTGAGATGGTGACAATAAAATGAAAGAAGTAAAAGTGATGTGGACTCTTCTATAGTTGGTTTCCGTTTTTCTTTTTACACCTAAATTAGATTGCTGCTGATCTTAACTTGTTTTATAATAATGAACCACGGGCTACTTTTCCTCATTGACTGATATCAAATTTTCGCTTTTCCGCTCTTTTTTCCTCATTTAATTTTTAAGTTAGATAAATTAAATTGGGGTCATTGTAACCTTTGAAAATGTTGTCCAATCATTTATTCTCCATGCATGTGGTGAGTAACTACAAAGATATATTCCTCACTTGGAACTGACAACCCTCAAGGGATTTGAGATATTTTCCCCCAAAATTGGTATAAATAAGCTTAAGTCCAGTCGCTGCAATGGAAACTAATACTCTAAAGCTTCCTCAAGCTGAACCAAAGTCTATAACTTTATCAGCATGTTTGAGTGAGAACCATGACGGGGAGGCTGTTATAGGTTATAGGATGGTTATAGGAGGCTGATCAGAAGGGACACGATTGTCCAGTTTAAAATGATCCGTCTTGGGAATAGCAGTGACCCACAGGATGTGTGGGATGTAAAAATGTAAATCTTTAATGTTAAATGTAAAAAAGAAGTAACAATAAACTGCAGAGAAGAAGCAGAAGTTATCACACAGATCTATGCTGGTACTTTTCCATTAGTAAAACCACTGAGTAAAAACCCTTCTTTACGCAAAGGTTTTAGGAATGTATTTTTGTCAATTTAATAGTATGAATGGCTCAGATATATGAAGCCATTCAAATTTTGGTTTTGGTATGCTCAGAATTTAGAGTGGATACATATGCCCCCTTCTTTGTCTAAATCTTTGACATTCAGTTGGCATTATGTCAGCTGAAGTTGTTGCTTTAGTCATTTAATTGATGGCAATCTTCACAAACAGCAATGAAAAGCAGGCAAGGCAGGCAAGTTTATTTATACAGCACATTTCAGCATCAAGGCAATTCAAAGTTCTCTACATAAAACATTAAAAAGACATTTAAAAACAGTTAAAACAGTCATTAAAGAGAATAGAAAATAAAAACAATTTAAAATTGATAAAATACAAGACTAAAAGTTACAGTGCAGTGCTAATAAATAATAATTTGATGTAATAAAGGCAGCGTCAATAGAAAAGTATTCAGCCTTGATTTAAAAGAACAGAGTTGCAAAAGTATTCCACATCTCAGTAGTATTCTAGGAAAAGTCTTGGCGAAGATAAAAACTGATAGTTTGCATTGTTAACAGTTTTGCAGGGGGGTGTCACCAAAATCTTTACAATTCATCCACTGGGGAACTGCACCCAATTTCAGGGCAATCCATCCGATAGTTGTTGGATGAGACATTTCACTCTAAACCACAAATGTGAACCTCGTGGCGGTGGTGTTAGAGGAAAAGTCAAGGGATCACCAAAGTCTTTACAATACATCGTCTGGAATTTGTCAATGCCTGTACAAAATGTTGTGCCAATCCATGTGGTAGATGTTGAGAGAGCAGCTGACCTGCTGGTGGCGATAGAGGAATAGTCAGTCATTAGGATGAAGCACTTTGTAACATCTGCTTTGAAAAGGGCTATATAAATAGATGTATTATTTTTTATTATTATAAGATTCGTCCTGTGTGCACCATGGACATTTGTACCAAATGTCATGCCAATCCAAACAATAGTTGTCAAGATATTTCAGGGAGGCCCAAAAATGTCTACCTCATGGTGGTGCTACAGGAAAAGTCAGGGGGTCACCAAAGTCATTAGGATACTTCGTCTGGAGCTCATGAATGTCTGTACAAAATGCCATGGCATAGAGTGGATACCTGAGCCATCCTGGAGCCATCTCGTAGCACATGTGTTGCTAGTATGACCGTGTTTACAAGCACACAACTTCTGCACCAGCCTAAAGACTTTGGATTGGTTTTGCGATGCAGGGTTTAATTGTTACCAGCCAGTTTTAGAGACAAAAGCTGGGAGAAGGTCCTCAGTCTCTAGCTGAGCGAAGCGTCTAGACACTGAGGACTGAGTCTAGTTCCAAAGTGATGGAACGTCCAACTGACAGGCGGGCATTGCCAAATATAGAGTCACGCTGCATCAGTGATGACCATTCAGGCAGAACTTGGGGTAGAAAATAAAGTCTTACCACTGTGCTGGCATACTTTTTGGAGTAGAAATAGAACAGGCTTGGGTCTGAGGTTTAAGAGCAGAGATGAGTCAAAGTCAGAGCTGGTGGACAGCTGGCTCGGAGTCAAAATGGAGTTGGGGCCAAAGTGGAGTTATAGTCATATCAGAGCAGAGCGGGTGTTGGCGCCATTCTGGCCGAAGAGCCACGGAGGAGACGGAGCCGAGATTGAGCCAGTGCCAGAGAAACATTTTGAGCAAAGCTGGAGCTGATTCCCATCCTGGAGATGAGTAGGAGTTGATGTCAGAGAGGGAGTCTCGCTTTTACAGAGGAAGCAGGAGCTGATGACGAAGAAGACGATGAGTGGAGTCTGAGTTGCGTCAGAGTGGAACCAACCAGATAATTGCTGGAGCAGAGCCAGCATAAAGCTGCTGGAGACTGAAGACGGAGAGAGATCTGGAGTGGGGGAGGAGGACTGAGATGAGGAGGTGTAAGAGACTGGGGATTCATGAAAGTTTTCTTTCTTTCTTACTCCATTTTATTCCTTTTCTGATCGTAACGATGTGTTGAATTTAGAAAGCAGAGAACAGTGTGAAGCTGACGAAGAGAAATTGTGCTGTCAGGGAATATGTTGAGCTTGGCAGGTGAAGGGGACTGATTTGATATGATGAAAGGGAGTCTGTCACTCTGGCTGCAGACGGAACATTTTGCTCTGGACACTTGACAGACTCGCTGCTGGTAGCCACAGAAAAGAACATTTTCGTTCTCTCCGCTGTAAATATTGTCATCTGCCGTTCTTATTCTGACCTTAAAGAGGTAGTGCACACTTAAACGTTTTTTTTGAGCTGGAAACTAAATTACATGACTGTACTGTGATGAAACACACCAATTCCGGTGTTACTAATGACTCTTAACAAGTTTATAAAAAAATCTGTATTTCATGGGTTGAAAATGGCTCAACATGCCACTTCAAATCAGCCCTTAGCTTCCAAGGCGAATGTTGAGGAACAGTCGACCTTCGACATTCGTGGTTCCCAGAGGATGCATCCTCATGACTTTGGTAATCCTCTGACTTTTCCTCCAGCGCCACCAGCAGGTCAAAGCTTTCACTTATCCATCTCAATGTCTACCGGGTGGTCATGTCGAGATGGTAACCCTAGATTTGTGAAAACTCTCGCGAGACTCACTTCCTGACGACCTATACTAACCTTAACCATTCCAGGTCAATGCACGGCCATGCATCAACCATCTAACCTAAACCATCTCACAAGACTCTCGCAAATCCTGTGTTACCATAGAGACGACTCTACTGGACGTATTGGCACAAAATTTGGTACAGACATTCATGTCGCCCCCAGGATGAATTGTAATCACTTTGATCCCCCAACTTTTCATCAAGTCAGGTCAAAATATTAATCTGACTTCTTCATTTTTACATCCTGCTTTTTACAGATGCACCTCAAGGTTTTTATCTCAATGAACCTGTTCTCCTCTCTGCCTCAGCCTTGACAGGATTTTATTTTCTACTTTTTCTCAACTATAGGTCTGACAGAAGAGATGATGCAAAAAGCAATTTTTGAAATAGTACTCCAGAAAGTGGTGCATCTAGTCAGTGTACGACTGATTACACTACAGTATAATGCAGAGCATATAATGAATACAATGGCGTGACATTGATAAAGCGCTGAAAGGAAAGAAAAGATGCAGCTCAAGAGGTCATGCAGGTCTCTCAGCCATGTATCATCTCTATACATTTGGTAGAAAAAAATGTCATGGTAAATCAGAGCCCATTCATAAAGGGGTATAGTAGGCTGAGCAAATTAAGTCTTGTTGATTTAGGAAGGCTTTTGATTTATGTTCTTTTAAAATTAGCATAATGATGAAAAACAGATGTACTTCCCCTTTCACTGATCTAACTACTGAATCATTCTAGTGGTTTGAAGTGTTGATCACGTGTTCTACACTCAGATGATTATAACATATTTTTAGGGCTGCTGATTGAATGCCGTGAGAATCTAAGAGATAATATCACTCAAAGAAATAGTTCGACATTAGGGAAATACGCTTATTCTCTTTCTTGCCGAGAGTTAGATGAGAAGATCTCTCATGTCTGTGTGAAGCAAGGGTCAGCAGCTGATTAACTTAGGTTAGCTTAGCTTAGCATAAAGACTAGAAACAGGGAAAAACAGCTAGCTTGTGTGTTATATATCTCATTTATTTAATCTCTACAAAAACCAAAGTGGAAAAACGACAATTCATGTTTTACAGGGAAATAGCATGTATCCCTCTGTAAAACCATAATTAGTTGTTGGGTCACTTCAGTTTCTGTACAGTTAAAGCTAATGAGATATAATGTGTTAATCAGTGAGCGTTAGAGGTGCTGGTAAGTTGACAGAATCAGTCTTTATGCTAAACTAAGCTAACGATCTCCTGGCTCAGCCTGGTCTCACGTAACAGCGTATGAATAACACACCAATGTCATTTTGTGTGCTATCACACATTTTTTGTGTTTCGCATGTAATTTCACACCATGTCGTCGCACCAGGATTTCAACTGTAAACCCATCTGTGGCAATATTAGAAGCAACTGCTCCGGAAATTAGGTGACGTAGTACAAAGTCTGAGAAAGTCCGTTTAGAGCGGGAAGGTGGTGAAGGGGTCCAACAAACAGGAGACTGCTGTTCATGTCCTGTGTGAAAACTTATTTACGTTGAGTACTTAACTTACTTATTTATGTAACAAACACACTTTATTTTAATGAATAAGAACCAGGCGTTAAATGACACGCGAAAAGCTTAAAATGCTTTGACATGACAAGTGAAAAGTGGTGTGCTATTTATACGCTTTGATGAGATCATGTTGTCTGGGTGTAGCTTCATGTTTAGCATATGACAGTATCTACCTCTTCATCTAATTCTTGGCCGGAAAGTAAAAGACATGAGACATGCCTTAAATGATGCATCACTAAAGCTGACATCACCATCGCTGTGTAATTTTTCACTCTAAAGTATTTAGACACATATTGACATTGTCATTATCTGCAAATGAAAATGCATCCATTTTACACCACCGCCTGGGACCTATTGCCACTTACAGACTCCCTTTCTTTCTTTTACCCGCCGTCTCCTCTTTTGTTTCATTTTGTTTTCATTTTATTTTGACAGCGTGCGTTATAATGCACAAATGAAAGGGGAACCCGTTTGTAGCTTGCACTGATGAGGTGGCCTTGACCGTGTGATGGGTCAGATTGGAAATTTTGCCAGGCCACCCGGGAAGGTAATTGTTTTCCAGGGATGGCAAGGGTTACATGGGAAAGCCGAAGGAAGAAACAGGGAATGGAGACTGGAGAGGGAGGGAGGGTACGAGTAGGTAAGCAACATAAAGAGCCATCTTCTCCTCCTCCTCCTCTTCTTCTACTGTCATTTGTATCACTCTGTCCCTCCTCCTTCTCTCCTCCCGTTCCTTGTCCTTATCAGATAAGCGAGGACGCCTTCTTTCTAAAGGTGCTACTAGACATCTCCAATAACTGTGTGTGTGTGTGTGTGTGAGTGTGTGTGTGTGTGTGTTTTCATGACAGTTATAGGAGCTTGTCATCGTGCTCCTCTAGATCAATGGAGCGCAGTTGCCTAGCAACCTGCTGATCGGGAGGAAAGGAGGCGGGGGAGAGAGAGGGAGAGTGGCATAAGATTAGAAAAGAGAGAGATGGAGAGGTCTGGAGAGGGAAGGGAAGAAGGGAAGAGAAGTGGGTGAGATCAACAGTAAAGAATGCTGCTGGTTGGATGACAGGAAATAAGACAGTAGAGCTTAGCGTGTCGAATCCGTCTTTGTGTGTACTGTAAGAGGAGGGTGAAGAAGAGGAGGGAGGCGGCAGTAGGTGGTGTGAATGCACGAATTGTATGCATGTGATTGTGTGTGCAACAGTAGTTTGGGACTGATGAGTTGATGTTGATACTATCGCGCTGAAATAGAACATCAAAGCGCTACCATGGTGACGCCAGCAGCACACTCTCTCTCATTTAGCTGCTGATTTAATTATCTTTATCTTAAAGGGGAACAAAGTGGTTAAACGCACTGCATTGGGAGGGAGCGGCGGTAGAGATAAACAGCAGGGAATGAGCGAGGAGGAGGAGGGTGGGGGGGGGGGGTAAAAATGGAGAGGGAACTTGGGAGGGAGATGAATTTGGACAGGAGGAAATGAGGAGAGGGGAGAGAGGAAGGACGAGGCGAATGAGAGCGAAAGAGAGATGATGGAAAGCGAGTCTGATGATCAGGTGTTGGTTGGCCTCATGAGAGACGCGCACATATGCTCCAGATCGCCTATGATATTTACACAGTCTCCCTTTCTCTGCCAGGAGGAAGGAGGGGTCTGACGGGAGGATGGGGTGTCATTATAAATGGAAAAAAAAAAAACAAAGAGGGAGGGGGGGGTGGAGAGACAGAGGAATAGCTGTACATCCCACAGGAATACTCTGTGACTGAGTTAGAATAACATGTGGAGGCAGAGTGGCTGTTAAACTTTATGGAGGATTGAAAATGGACAATTAGCATCTCAACGATCTCGCTGTCACCTGGAACATTCTCCCCCGTTGTCATAGTAACTGTCCTCTCCCTGCTCACACTTCCTAATTCATGCTACCCCTCTCCGCCATGGCCCGAGTACTCGCACCTTTATGCTGCTGCACACACAGACGGAGCACTCTGTGTGTATAATCAATACAAACTGTATTTTGTGTGCTACTCGTCTGGGGCTGTTTTTCATTACGGGGAATCTTAATGCTATGGCATACGATGGTGATCCAGACAATTGAGTGTGTCCAACTTTGTGGGAACAATTTGGGGGAAGGCCCTTTCCTGTTTCAGCATGACAAAGCCATCATGCACAGAGCAGGGTTCATAAAGGAATGCGTTTTCAAGTGTGGAAGAACTTGACTGGCCTGCACAGCGCAGGCCCCCAGGCGCCGGGCTTTGAAGCCAATTTGACATAGTGGCCAAACGGCGGTAATTACAACTACCGGGTCTGTCACATGATGCCCAAAAAGACTTTTTGTCATAGACTTCAAAAGAGAGACGTCTGTAAATCAGTGGGGAAGCTTCACAACCCCCGCAAAATGACTCGTTTCACTATCAGAATTTGATCCATTTAGTTCGATAACATTTTGAAAGTCTAGAAGAGCCACATGATTTAATCATTTAATTC